>KE505907.1:147538-177504 GCA_000441515.1 Elaeis oleifera | reverse complement strand
TATGAATTAACATTCCCACTAACTCAGAGGATATATCACAGACACAATGTACACAATGTGATAGAAGAATAACCCTTTTATTCATTTATAGTCAAAATTATAATTTTGCCCTTATATGTACAGGAATGTGTCAGTGTCAGTCGATCTGGCATTTAGGGCACACATCTAACAGTCATCTCTTGGATGGTCTTGATTTTTTTTAGATTAGCTTCGATTCCTCAATTAGAGACCATGAAGCCAAGGAGCTTGCCGGAAGTCCCTCTGAAGGCATACTTCATCGAGTTCAGCTTCATCTGATATCTTTGAATGATAGCAAAGGCTTCTTTGAGGTCTTCGATGTGGATCCTTATGGACTTACTTTTGACGAGCATGTCATCTACATATACCTCCATATTTCATCCAATTTGATCTTTGAAGATTTTATTCATGAGGCACTGATAGGTCGCACCTATATTTTTAGGCCAAAGGACATAATCCTATAACGAAAATGACCTCTATCAGTAATAAAAGCTATTTCTTCTAATCTTTAGGTGCCATTCAGATTTAATTGTAATCAAAAAGATATCCATGAAGGTGAGGAGCTCATGACCCGATGTGGCATCAACCAATTGATCAATCCTCAATAGTTGGTAGCTATCCTTTGGGTAGGTTTTAATCAAATCGATGAAATCGATGTAGATGCGTCATTTTCTATTCGTCTTCTTCACCATGACCATGTTTGCAATCCACTTGGCATCGGTGGTCTCCTTGATGAAACCTGCCTATAATAGCTTGTCCACCACCTCGACTATCATTCTTTGCCACTCAAGCACAGCTGAGCTTTCATTACCTAATCCAGACTCGATCCGATCTGGACAGTATGCCCCAAATTTTTGTCCACTAGGGGGATGGATAGGAGTTCCCCAGTCGGTGTCCCACGTTCTTTGGCTAACTCATCATGGGTGTCCAGTCCTTCGATGGGATAAGACTTGGCTGGTTCACCTCCTCAAAAAGTGATGATGGCGCACCAAGTCTTGATCTCCGTAGACTTCTCCGACTCCCTCTGATGATGGAAACTTCATCTTCAAGTGGTAGATGGACACGATAGCTCAGAGTGTGTTTAGGCCTGATCATCCGAGGATTGCATTATACGTCGAAGGCACTCCGATAACCAAGAAGTCGATTTGAGCAATGGATTGAAGAGGGAAACAACCAGCTTTTATCGGTAACGTGATGACGCCTTCTACTGGGATGGCATCTCCAGTGAATCTGACAAGTGGGAAGTCTATTCTTCCTAGTCGATCGGTGGATAATTTATTTTGCAAAAGCATCATAAATAAAATATTGATGAAACTTTATTATCTATCAAGATATGGCGTACATCATAATTTTCAATGTTGAGTGTTACAACCACTACATCATTATGCAAAAACTGAACTCCTTGGGAATCTTCCACGATGAAGGCTATGAGTTCTTCAGTCTGCTACTTCTTCACTACTTCCCCTTCTTCATCGACCCTCCTACTACTTTATCCCCCAGTGATGGTGTTGATGATGCCAACTGGGGTCGGTCCTCCTGTTGCTCAACCTGTGGTGGTGGTCCTGCTGGCTGGGGCGATCTCCGTTGATCTTCTCACTGCTTCTTCTGGCATCAATAAATTGATCGAAGCGGCCATGCCTGATAAGGTCCTCGATCTCATTTTGGAGCTCAATACAATCCTCCGTGTCGTGGGCGTGATCTTGATGATACAGATAATACTTGTTCAGGTCCTCCAAGTTGGATGCATCTATAGCATCTTTGCCTTTGGGAGTTGTTTTCTGTTCTCCATGAGCACCTGTCCTTGGTGCGTTCAGCGGGATATAGTTGTTGTATTTCCTTGGCAGCAATAGGGTGCATTGATTCTTCCTTTGAGGACTTCCATACCGATGGTTACATGGGGCCCCATTCTTTTGATGCGAGGGGCGACCTTGAGCGTTAGTGCATCCTTTCCTCCTTCATAGGTCAGGGATCCTTGTTCAGTGTCTTCTTTCCTCCCTCCATAGTGGAACTAACGGAGGCCTCATCCTCCATGAAGGCCTCCTCCATGTGGACATACTTCTCCATGTTAGCCAGCATGTCGGAGAAGTCTCGAGGATAGATTTTTATCAATGACTTCTTCAAGTCGTTCTTCTGCAATCTGCTCATTAATGCGGACATCGTAACTGACTGATCCAGATCGCAAACCTCAAGCGCAGCCCCATTAAAGCAACCGACAAATGATCGAATGGTCTCCCCTGCTTTTGCTTGACAGTGTGGAGGTAGTCCGTCTGCTTCTATTACCGTCGGCTGCTGACAAAATGATCGACGAAAGATCGGCTCAGTTGCTCGAAGGAGTAGATCGAAGCTGGCTTCAAACTAGAATATCAGTGTCTAGATGCCTCCTTTGAGGTGGAAGGAAATGCTCAGCATAGGATTGCATTAGTTGCTCCATGGAGGAGCATCATCGCTTTGAAGCTTTCTAGGTGGTCGACAGGATCTGCCATCCCATCGTAGCTCTCTAGCTGAGGAACCTTGAAGTGATGAGGTAGAGGCTCTTGCATGATTCGAGAGTCGAAAGGCAGATCATTGCTGAACCCATCATATAGCAGTGGCTCCTGGTGGCACATTGCGTCAATCCATTGGTCCAAGTCTTGAAGATGCCGCTCGACGTAGGGGTCTTGAGCCGTATAGGCTTCTGATTATTGTGGGGATCGTCGATTGGGGGTGGAGTCATGCTCTGATCAAGGACTTTGAGACTGCCACTGCATTGGTTTTGGACTCTTAGGATGGCTCTGGTGGGTCTACCTTCTCCTAGGACTCTGAGGAGTGACCGACAGCTGTTTAGGTTGTGGTGCCGCTGCCTGCAGCATCAGATTTGGTTGCGGGACTATCAATGGTGGAATTGGAGTGGTCTGATTGGATGATAGTGCCACCGATAGGGGCATCGGGTGGCCTGGATCGATCAGATAGCGACCGTCAGAGTCTGAACCTACTGAAAGAGCATGTTGAACTGCTCCACCATCACCACCACCGGTTGCAGAGGTGGAGGGTCTCCCATAGCCATCGATGGAGTCGCATGGTTAACTTGGCTCTCTTCCTACTGTACGGTGACATTGGTGCGGCCCCTTTCTCTAGCATCAATCTGTTGGTGCGAGATATCGACCGACGCTAAAGGAGCTAGAGTGGACGGTCGAGATTGATCTCCTAAGGGATAAGACCTGCAAGAAAGCTCTGACTGAAGGTGGCTTCTGTGGGAGCCCTCCGATGCTCAAGTCAGTATCTCGTTCAACAAAAGAAAGAGCATGAGATACAGAGTGATGGCTTATCTTGGAGTCTCTTTTTTTGCATCTTCTTATAGATGGAGCCCAGAGGCCGTTAGGCCGCAACTTGTAGATTGTCAGGGTAGGTTGCTCGTTGTCCGCCCACTAATCATGTTGTTAGTCGTGGGTGTCTATTACACCACGTGGCCATGTTCTATAAGCTTGTCAGGATACCTTGATCGTCATGTTCTGGAAGCTTGTCAGGGCATTCTATCCGTCATATTTCGAAAGTTCATTAGGATACTATCTGGCTGCTTAGGTGATCCAGTTGGTCGATGCATTTGAGTCGATCAGACCAACCCGAGGCCTTGTCAGTGACTTTCGGGGGATTATTAGCAACAATTGGTTGGTGAATAGGCATCGGAAGCCATTGAGAGGGCCATTGATCAAGTCATTGTTGGTGAATAGGGCCGAAGAAGGGTCAGATGATTAATTTCTTGGGAAGAGGCCACTCGGTTTAGAGGCATGTTGGTCTCTATCGTCGCTTGTTCGGTCTGATGCCGTCGGCTATGTAGAGATGCCTGGTCATTCTGCATCGTTCGTAGATAGTCCCGAGAATTGGTACCAACAGATAAGCCATCAGGAGTCCACCGATGATTCCGAATAAGACTCATCAAGTTATATCGATGAATCCTCGATGTCAGATTCCACCTAGGTAATGTGAGCAGCAGTTTCATTTAGACAGAGGCTGAGCATGAGCTGACCATGCCTTTGCCCTTCTAGGAATTGGCCCGACTGTTTTAGGTCTTGGGCTTCTTCATATTTCGGTTTGTGCTAATTCCCCCAACAGGAGTCAAGGACATTAGGAACCGTCAAAAGGTAAGAACTTTCAAAAGCTATAGAGGGAACCACTCAATTATAATAATTAAAGTTAATCTAAGTGAGTGGATAACCTGGAGATGGATGGTCCCATGAGAGAGGTACATGCTGCCACATCTTACAGGCATCGGCTACAAAACTTTGTCTTAACATTGAAGGGTCAATTATTGGCCAGGATCCTATTTATCATGGAGTATGGCATCTTTAATCTCACATTGATTGTCAGTCAAAAAAAATCTTGCTTACATAGAATGGGACCTTCTCTCCCCTGTGAGGTATTTTTTTGAAGGGTAAAACTGGAGGCTCATGGGTTATAGTGGATAATACCTCACATACCGAGCCATGAGCTCTTTGCCACAATAGGACGTGCTAGGAAGAGGACCACATCTGCAACTATAGGATTCATCTCGCTCATACACATTTTATAGAAATAAGGAGGGCACCTTTCGTCCGTATACAGACTTCTCCTTTATTGGAGGGTTGTGATAAAATAAGGAGGGTACCTTATGCATGTGGGAGAAGAGACTGACTCATCCGATCCATGAGTTCTTGGCCACAACATTGACACCGTTTGTGGGAGCTGCCTTCTGCCCATGCACACATACTCCCCCTTGACTAGGAGGCTAATGTTGTGGGAGGATTGCATTTTTAGTCTCCACAATGGTTGTAAGTCAAGAGAGAGTCTAGCTTATATAGAATGAGACAATCTCTTCTCTGTGAGACACTTTCTAAAGGGCAAAATCCTAAGGCCCACAAGCCAAAGTAGATAATATCTCATATGCTAAGTCAAGAATCCTTGGCTGCAACAGTGGTGCATCAGAAAAGGGACCACCCCTATGATTGTGGGGCTCCTCTAATCTGTATATAAATTCTCTCATTATTGAAAAGCCATGGTAAAATAAAAAAGAGGACACCTCTCATCCATACACAGACTCTCCTTTGATTAGGACTATATTATAGTATAGAGGAGAGGGCATTATTAGCCTAGCATTAATTGCGAGTAAAAGGAGATTCTAATTTAAAAAGGATCATTCTTTCTAAATGAGGTACCTTTTAGATTAAAATTTGAGGAACAAAACCGTAAGACTCATGGGCCAGAGCAGATAATATATCACATGATGACCCATAAGCCCTTGCCTCACCTCCTTTTTACCACAATCGCCCCCTCCCCCAATCAAGGAGAAGTGTGTGGGGGGGGGAGGTGTCCCACAGTCACAAGAGTAGTCTCCTACCTAGCTCACTACTGTTGCAACCAAGGCTCATGGCTCTTTACATGAGATATTGCCTACTCTAATCCATGGGCCTTACGATTTTATCCTTCAAAAGATGCCTCACATGAGAAGAGTTGTTTCTTCATATAAGCCAGTTTTTCTTAACTCATAATCAATATGAAACTAATAATGCCCTCCCTCCTACACCAGAATATGATTAACAAAATTTTAATGGGAAAATAATACACTACCATGTCAGTTGGATTCGTAACCTCTTCAGTAGCCATCGGATATTATAGAAAAATAATTAAAAGATAGTATGGATAGAATTTTCTAATATTTATTTATTATATATTATACAAATCATATATATATATATTAAAATAAAGAATCTGCATTGGTTTGTCTCTATTTGACATGTGGATAAAAAGTCTTTCGCCACGTGGAGTGAAGCCATATGAGGAAAGGAGGAGGAAGACTCCCAACCGAGGGAGCCGAGCTAGGCATAGGCGGAGAGGACGGTGACGATGGTGCCATCATTGGGGTGGGTCGGAGGGATTGAGAGAGGAAGAGAGGTGGTGGAAGATGGCGAGGGTATTGGACGGTCGATTGGAGAGGGCGAGGCTTGAGATGAGGGCATTCTAGGTGGCGATGTCACAGAGGAGCATCTCAGAGAAGATCTGGTGGGTGGAGGGGAGGTCGGGGCCTTGGCATTGGCATCGAGGAGGGTGGTGGCGAGGCGGACATTGACGGTGAGGCCAAGGCGAAGGAGGAGGGAGTGGAGTTGGCGGGTGGGTGGAGGGTGGAAAGGCGGGCAGTGGTGCAGATGATGAAGGAGAGGGTGAGGGTGTCAGGGCAAGGGGGGAGAGGAGGAGCATCTCATGGGTGAAGACGAGGAGGGCAGAGGTGGGGTCGGGCTAGTGGCGAGGCTGCGGATGGCAGCATTCCAGTCATTGGGGTTGCGGCGGAGAACTTGGGGTTATAAGTCTTTGGCATCTGATTGTTGGTCTATCGATGAACTAATGATATTATGGGGGTGGCCAGCCTTCCACTTCTGGCCTGTCTTTGATGGTCGTGGGCGGTGTCGGCTTGCTAGGTGGTAGCAAGGGAGGTGGAGGAAATGGGCTTGAGGGCGACGGAGGAAGTAGAGGAGGGAGATGAAGGGAGGGGGTGAAGAGGGTGTACAGGGGAGCAGAGGGAGAGATAAGGAGGGAGAGGTAGGCACGGGAAGCAAGGAGGGAGATGCAGGGGGGAGGGGTCCATGGTGGCAAAGAGGGGGCTAAGGAGAGAGACAAGCAGGAGCTTCCTGATGGCAAGGTGGTCTCAAAACAGAGCTTCTGCATTGGTTTGTCTCCATTTGACATTTGAATAAATTTTTTTTTACCACGTAGAATGAAACAATGGGAGGATTGGAGCTAGTTTTCATTTGGTTTTCTTTCCAACACTCGAAGAAGAGCCTTATCGAACAAAACTCCTGATGTGCATATGAGAAAAGGAGGAAGACTCCCGATGAAAAAAAATATACATTACATGGGGGTCGATGGGATTATTTAGATACCGATTATAATTTTATGTGAAGGATTATATCAAATTTGCATCGTTTATCCTTTTCGATAAAGTTGCTCAACGGTTAATCAGCAAATCAGCTAAAGAATTATGTATGGATAAGGTATATATAGTATATATTTCATATTTATTCATCCAATAATTACTTAATGATATCGAATCATGTATTTTTTTTGGTGCAGAAAGATGATAATTCCATTGTTCCCTTAAAAATCAAAAAAATTATAGAAAAAAATAATATCTTCTAAATTAAAATTAATGAATACAATCTCAAAGAAGGAGGACTAAGCTATACTGTTCTTAAAATAGTTTCGAATGATGCATGTAACAAATCAGAAGACAAGAAAATTGAAAAAATCCATTGTGAGTGATATATTTTTATTCTTTTATGTATTGATGATTATATTTATATATTTTATTCTAATAATTGATAAATAAATCTCTTTTTTGCATATTGAAGTAGATGAAAATAAAATTTTGTTATTGATATGACTATGAAGAAAAGAGATATGCGTGGGATGCAAATAGATGGTCGTACTCTACTTAATGATGAGAATTCTGAAATAACTGATGCTGAAAATATTGATTCAAAGAATGATTTTCCTATCAACAAATGATAGAAATGATTATGTTACTTTTACTATTATGTTATTTAAACAATCTAAATTTATATTTTATTTAGAACATTTGATATCATCTATGATAACTTTTATATTATGTTGAATTTTTAATTATAAAAATATTATTTAAAAAAATAATTACATACCATGCATCACATGGGGTTTTAAGCTAGTTTATTTTTAATTTAAATAGTGTAGGGGCTAACCCAACCCACAGATTGTCTTTGGTTAATATTTTCTGATAATGTACAACAATTTTGTTTATTTAGTGGCTCTAGATAATAAAATATTGACCAATACTCTATTTCTTTTATTAATTATTTACACAAATATTTTGTTTATAATAAAATAGAAATCAAATATTTGAATTTTTTATTTAGCATTTTCTGTTATTTATTTAATAAATTTTTTGGTAAAATATATTAATAAAATATGCATAATCCATGATCTGGTCATAAATTGTGCCAAGGCTTGTGCAAATTCATGTGTGATTTATAATTTATATTTTTTATTTCTTATAGTTAATGCCTTGAATGATTAGCCTGGCTTCTTGACCAAGACTTAATATATATACTCTTAAGAAAAAATAAATCTAATATTAAATATTCTTTCTACAATTAGACCAAATTTATCTCTTCTTCAATCTTTCAATTGGTTATTCTTATAGCATTGGGGTTCGTACTTCCCACAAATATGAGAATTTTTTTTATTCAAATGGTTAGGCTCTATAACTCACAAAAAAATTTGTCACTTAATTTTACCATGAGCTTCAATCAAAAAAAAATTATTAAGAGCTTGCTGGGGCCCTTTATCGCTGGTGGCAACCAAAGAACAAACCGAACTATGACTCCAGCCAAAATATTGTTCCAGGCACATGGAAGGTGTTGTAAAACCGATAAAAAACTGATAGCAATGGACGGATTTCTTTATAAATTAACCATGCTCCGTCTGAATCACGTCACCAGCACATGTGCTTGAATAGTTCTGGTCGTCGCGTCTGAGACAAGTCCAAGCCCCACGGTCCCACCGTTCTAACAGCCTGGCATGGTGGACATATTCCATAAAGATAATGACAAATCAAACCATGAAAGTCCATGCATGGTTTACTTGACCCATGAGATTGGGGCTAATGATCATTTGCAGTCTCAGTTGTTGTGCTATGTAGACAATTTTAAGCTACCATCAGAGTTAGCTCTCCCTCCAAATAGGATTGAAATTATGCTTGGATCGGCTCGCGATCCATCGGTCGGATTGTTTTTAGATTGAATTTTTAACTGAATTCAAAATAAATCAGATCAGATTTAAATTTAAATATAAATTATTATTTTTAAATTTAATTTAAATTATTTTTGATCCGATCCGGATCCTATCGAGAAATGGAGCAGCTCCACGTGACAGAGACTTGAATATTAATTAAAATAAATAATACATCCATCAATCACACTCTCGTGATAAGTCATGTCAGAACCTGTAGATTGGTCCTACCACCTATGCACACTAGTCATTTTTTAGTATTTTTAGTTGTCACTTATTGTATTAAATATTTGTACCACAATCACCTTCACTCCGTAGACTAATCTTACCATCATGTAAGTCTTTTTTAATATTTTTAGTTGTCACCTGTTGTATTAAATATTTACACTATAATTATGTTGACTGATTGGCATCAAGTTTATCCGCAACTTCACCTACTTAAAGGATGTTAGGGTCCTCCTCTGCGGCCACCGCATTGCCCAAAGAGTTCTCTGGCACTTGAGTGGGGAGAGGAGAGAAAAAAACGAAGAATGGATGAAAGAAGACCACCGACAGAAGCCGACGAACAGGTCGCCTTGGAGATCAATACACCATGGTTGGAATCTATCAAACATAGAGCGGGAATGTCGTTGCTGAGAAAACCCCCAGCAAAGACAACCATCTTCAGAGTCCCGCCGATCATGCGATGCGGCAATCAGAGTGCCTACGAGCCAAAATTGGTCTCCATCGGCCCTACCATCGTGGTAAGTCCGAGGACTTGAAGGCCATGGAGCAGCTCAAGTGGCGGCTCCTACACAACTATCTCTCCAAAGTTCCGGACGGGAGCAAGAACGAGGGCTTAAGAAGATGAAGGATTTGGAGAAACATGCCCGGGACTGCTACTCGGAGGTGATCGACTTGGATAGCGATCAGTTTGTGGAGATGCTGCTGCTTGATGGATGTTTCATCGTCCATTTATTTATTGGGATGGATGACGAGATTCTGCAAGAGGAGGAGCTCAGATGGCTGTTATGGGATAACGTGTGGTTCCAAAATTTCATCTTTCTAGACTTGCTGCTGCTCGAAAATCAAATTCCTTATTTCGTTATCGTTCATCTTCTTGATGCGCTGAGGATGTCACGGTGGAATAGCTCCCGCCTTCAAGAGGCCGCCATCTCCCAGTTCATTGGTTCTCTCCCACAGCCAGAGTATTTGAAAAATCAGCAGCCAGAGCTGCCCTCCCAGGGCTTCGGGGATGTGGATCATTTACTCCACTTGTTCCACAAATGGATCTTGAGCATTCCAAGGTTGGGAACGCGAGTGGGAATTGTCTCTCCAAGGTATTGCCATGGTGTACCAATTCCTCGCTTTCAGAACATCCCCATCGACTGTCCCCACCACAACTGAACTTACAGAGGCTGGAGTGAAGATCAAGGTGAGAAAGACACCAAGCTTTCTCGACATTTCATTCTGTAACGGGTGCTGGAAATCCCGGCCCTTGAGATTGATGATGCAACAAACTTGATTTTCGCAAACCTCATCGCTTTAGAGCAATGTTGCTGGAGACATGGGATGGACGTCACTCATCATACCTTGTTCGTGGATGACATCATCAACACCCCAAGAGATGTGGAATTGCTCCACCGAAAAGGGATCATTCACCGATGTCTTGGTGCTGACGAGGACATTGCATCTCTCTTCAACAAACTAGGCAATGGTGTTGTTTGCACTTCAGATAGCCACCTTAAGGATGTGTACGAAGATTTGAATGCTTATTGCCAGTCGAGATGGCCTAGGTGGCGTGCCAAAGCTGTGCATGACTATTTCAAAATCCATGGGCGTTCATTTCATTAATAGCAGCTGTCCTTCTCCTTGGGCTCACTATTCTCCAATCAGTCTATACTATTCTAGATTACTACAAAAACTGACCAGCCGTGGTGGCTGTCATCCTCAACATGGCGTGGCTGCATTTGAATCTTATTGTTCTGGCGGTTAGCAAACAATATTCTCATCCCGCTTTCCAGGAGTCTGTGCTTCATCATCCTGCTTGAGTCTGATTTTCATCATTGTTGTAGCATGCTTGGTTTTGTTATTGTATTTGTAAGGCATATTCAGTTAAATCTATACGAAGGCTAGGCCTGGAATGAGTACAACCGAGGTTACATAATTAATGTATCTGGGAATTCATGTTCTGTTATTAAGTTATGCTGTTTTTAACTATGTATTCACTGGTTATTTAAGTGGCTTTGGGAACCTAGAAGTGATCATGGATGTAAACTGATTGCAAATTTTGGTATATTAAGATGAATTTGCTTAATGTGCAGGCTAAGAATGAATTTTATAGTATCAGAAAATCAAGCAAAAAATTGTATGGTTAAGATTCGAAATTGGATGAATTGGAAGAGGAGATGTCGTGATCACGAAGAGCTCTTAGTTTTCTTCTCTATTTGATGTTTCTTAGTCTTTTGAGTTGAAGTAGATTGATCTCTTTATTTCTTGATAATTTCGTAATTTGTAAGTATTTGATGAACCTTTTGAAGGAGGATTTGGAAAAGAAAAATTGGGATACCATAGATAAGCGTACTCTTCCACGTAAAGCATGCGACTCAATTGGAATTTCTAATAAATTTAGGTTATCCTGTTTGAATTAAATTACTAGATTTCTCTTATATTGTTACTCTCAATTTTTAAAACAAAATTTAGGTTTGTGATTTGATTGAGGATTTCTTGCTACTATCGGTGAAATCACCAGTGCAATATAATACTTTGTATAGCAATTGATTTGGGATAAATCGTAAAGAGAAATTTTGGATCTTCTAGATGGTTACCGAGAAATGCGCAAAAGCGAGTTGATTTGGGATCTTCGAATTCATTAAATCATAAAGTTAATCTTCCTAAAATAAAAGTTTGTCTAGAACTATCTAATTGAATTGCCAAGAGAGTTCAACAATAGCTAAGTTCAGATAAGATCTAACATATGGTAATTGGCTCATGCAATAGTTTTGAGAGGGACAATGAGCTCAATGCAAATATTAGAATATGCGCAAGGTAATTTAAGAATAATAAGATCCCAAACTTTTCTCAGGTTTTATTACAAATATTGGAATTTTTGGATCTTTTCAACATGTAGCGGTTGCTACATTCCTGGCTTGCAACGTCAGTTTGGGGATGGGACAATAATACATTGCTGTGCACTCTCACTAACCTTTCAGGAAACACATAATCATACCTTACTTTGTGCTCATACAATTAATGATCATTATGCATATCTGAGATATGCTAAATTTTTTTAGATCAATATTAAGTTATCTAGATTAAACCCTATGCAACTTCTGGACGTGATCAAAATTGGTGTGAATAGAGCAACGTCTATCAAGTATTGACTTAAGGTTACATTTGGTAGCTGTCAATCTATCCAAATTACTGATAATTTAAAATGGACTCACTAGATTGCTATATTTGGTATGCTTTTTGGATGGCAATCCAAATTATCTTGGTAATCTACATAACCTCTCATAAGGCAAACTAGATAGTCTTGTGAAGGAATGGCTATCTAGATTACCACTTCATTGGTAATATTGCAATAAAAATTTTAGATAAAATTATCCCTCAAAAAAATTGCACATAATTCATCGCCCAACCCTCCTCCCTCTTCCCCAACACTTCTTTCAGCGCCATCTGCGGCTCCTCCGCACGCACCTTGTACCTATGGCTCCTCCATCTCCATACGTCTACCCATAGCTCCTCCGCCCCCCCCCACCCCTCCGTGGCTCCTCCATCTCCCCCCCACAATCTGTGGCTCCTCTGCCCCCTTGCCTGCTCACGACTCCTCCACCCTCATCCTCCACTACTCTCTCATGGCTCCTCAATGCTCATCCTCACCACCCCTATGGTTCCTTTGTGCATGCCCGCCCCTCCCCCTCAGGTGCTTGTGGTTCCCCACACCCTCCGATCCACGCACCCTACGGCTCCTCTGCACTCATCCCACCATCTCCATGGCTCCTCTGTGCGTGCCCGCCACCTACCCCTCCCCTCTGCCTGTGGTTCTCCGCAACCCCAACTCACCGCTTCTCCATACCACTACCACACCCATATTATTACCACACTCACAACTCAAATTACTGAAGGTATTTTAGAAATTTTATTTCACATTACCAGTAATATGATTGTCATACCAAACATATCAATCAAGATTTTTGATAATTCTACTACAACATTACCTGTGCGTACCAAACATAGTGATCAATATATTGGCAACATTACCTGCATGTACCAAGCATCGCATTTGGTATGTTATTCAAGCCTCTACCACATGTTCCTTTACTACCATGCTGGTGGAGTTCTGTCTGCAACATGACAAGCAATCTAACCACTCACTGCTTCACTCTTTCCTTCACTAAACGAGATCCATGATTTCAACAACCTCAAGACATACGTGCGGTTATTATCTGATGGATGGTGCATGCCCCTGAAGGCGACAATACTTACCTTCATCTATAAAATCTTTTCTTTGGGACCCTCTAAGTAAATGAACACCTATTTTGCAAGGAAGATCGAATTTGTATGCCTTCTTCTGGAGATGGACTCCATATGCACTGGAATCCAGCTCTTCCATAGAGCTCTGACTTCTTCGTTCTCCATCCTATAATATTCAAATTTTAAACAAAACCCACTTAATCAACAATTAAAAAAAGGACCAACATGTGCGTTGCACATATTGAAAATTACTGTGGAAGGGGCAGGGTCGCATGGAAGCTAACTCCTTCGATCCAAAATCCTAAAGATATTAGGAAAACAGAGACTCAATCGAACTCTAAATTCTTGCCATTAGAGGTCCATTTAAAGGCCTCAATCTCTTGGATTTTTCCTCACAAAAAATCACAGATTAATCATTGGTTTCTTCCCTCATTTCATCCAGTGGATTTGATCTTACTTTGGCAGCTGGAAATCAGATCAAATTTCATCTAAATCAGGTAAATCTCTTCCATCACATGCCCTCAATCTTTCATAGGTTTTAATCTTAAATTTTGCTAAATTTTCAATCCAAAATCCCTTGAAAATCATTATTTTCTGAATCCCCAGTTTTGTGTTCCATCTTTGATTTCCATCATTATGGGCTACCACCAATCACCAGACCAAGCCGTTTGTCACCACCGAGGATTGTTCTTCCGACCACGGGGGTTGCCAGTTGAAGGGGGAAGAGGCTTCTTTGATTCGGAACAAGAAAAGAGAGTTCCTTGTTCAGTGGAAGAGGAAGGAGGACTAAGTCCTCTATTTTGTGAGAAAAAAAAGAATAGAAAAAGAGAAAAGAATAAAAAAATTCTTTCTTCTCTCTACTTTTTCTCTCTCTTTCCTCTCTATTTTTTCTCTCTCTATTTTCTCTCTCTATAGTCTCTCTCTAGATTTATTTCTCTCTCTTCAGTATTTTCTTACTATCATGCTTGTTGTCTCTCTCGCTTTTCTTGGATTTATGAAATTGAAGACCTATCTTCCATGATTAATTTGATCTTATTTTAGAAATTTAATGAGAAAAATACATCCAATTTCTAATATGATCTTAAGTGGGGTTTTGATTTGAGAGTTTATTATGATTTAGTTATGAATTATAATTAATATAAAAATATAATTTTGAAAAATAGGTTCTGAAGAATCTTCTTAAGGTTAATCGATTCATTTCTTCAGTATTCTGTAAGAAGTAAGTAAGAAACTATCGTTTTGAGATATTTTATAATTTATTTTAAAAATAAATAATTAGCTTCTGAATTATGCATGATTCATGAAATCATATTTTGATTGAAAAGTGATTTAAAAATTTGAAATTTTTGGAATACTGTGGTTTATGGATTGATTATGAAATATACATGAAATTGTGATATATGTATTATTTTACAAAAGTGCTTTGATATGCCTAAGATTTTATGCTCTTAGCCTAACTATGTTCTAGATCCTACCAATGGATATTGTGTATTGGATTCTGAACCTTATCAATAGGGATTGTGTATTGGACTCTGGACTCTACCAATAAGGATTGTGCATTGAATTTTGAACCTGTCAATGGGGGTTATGCATTGGTACTCTATTTGAGCTCACTATTTCTATTCTAACCCTACCATAGGGATAAGTGTGGTCGTAGTTCAGACTATTGAGTTATATGTATTTTGTTCGAATTAGATTTATGATTATGCATATATAAAATATTAAAATTATTAATTATTTAATAAAATATATAATATATTTTATATTTATTCATGGCATTAATTTTAAATATTTATTTATAGTAATATTTGAAATATCTAGATAAGATATTTATTATTTACTGGATTGTTGAGCTCATCACCTCTCTCTTTTTTTTCAGATTCAGATAATTAATTATGAATGAGGATATTATTTTGAAAAAAACTTTTAGAGGTGAGACTTGGCACTATCAGCTTCATTGAACTTAGATATATTTTGTTATTTTAGTAAAATTTATTTGATGTAAGATATTTGAATTTAGACATCGTTTGATTGATTAATAAATTTTAAATCTTTAACTTTAGTATTTTAATAAATAGCACTATATAGTTTTGATATCTATTTGAAATACTTTGTATGCTTATAGAGAGAGTTCTTCATAAGTACATGATGATTGCCATGACCCTCGACTCACGATCTCAGATTGGAGACGTGATAATTAATATGGTATCAGAGCATAAGTAGATAGATATGACATATAGAATGTACATAAGTTGAGTGTAGGTGGGTAGACATCAGGAATATTAGGATGTTAAAATTATAAATATAATCATAAAATCCATCGTTACAAGTAGATAAATGAACTTAATGAGGATTTGCTACTATATAGGTTATCATGCCCTCTCGTCGAATGGGAAGGACTACTCAAAGAGTCGCAGCGGAGACATCAGAATCGTAAGATGGCAATACTCTCTAACTGATTAGTGGCACCTCTCAGCATGAGCGAGTTGGTAATCCTTCTGAAACTCCTCCAATAGCACATCAAGAATTGGACATGATTCAATTAATGTAAACCCTAGTTTGGATGATGCAGATCAACAACAAATACAACAGCAATTGCTTGAATAATAATAAGTACAACAAGATAAACAACAACATCAGCATCCACCATAGTAGCATGGATATGTGGAACAACAGGTGGAGTGAAACGACATCATGAAATTCAAAAAGCTAACTTCTCTAGCCTTCAAGGGAACTACTGAACCTTTAGAATCTGACAATTGGATAATGGAGATGGAGAAAGCATTCACCATCCAGGAGTGCCGTGATGACAAAAAAATTCGATATGTAGCCTATCTACTACAAGGAGAAGTGTTCAACTGATGGTAGTGACCACAGCAAAAATCTGAACAAGATAGAAAACTACTCACCTGAGAGAGATTCCAAATTGCATTCTATGATCAATACTTTTCTTGGATTGTAAGAACCTAAAAGAGCAAGAGTTTATTTATCTGAAGCAAAAGGGTATAAGTATGACTGTATATGAAGCAAAGTTCACATAGCTGGCTAAATTTGCTCCGAGATTAGTGGATGGTGAGTAATAATGAGTTCATAAATTCGAGATAGAGCTGAGGATAGAAATTTAAAATAAGTGGTACCATATGAACTGACTATTTATGTAGATATAATAAATAAAGCACTGATAATTGAAAAAGAGATCAATGAAAATATACAGAAAGATAAAAGAACCAAAAAAGAGAGTCAGATCAAATGATATGCAAGAGAAGAATGGTAAGGATACTAATGGAGATTGTGTATTGGACTCTGGATCCTACCAATGGAGATTGTGCATTGAATTTTGGACCCTACCATGTAGATTATGCGTTGATACTTTGTTTGAGCTCACTGTTTCTGTTCTAGCCCTACCACAGGGATAAATATGATCGTAGTTCAGACTATTGAGTTATATGTATTTTGTTCGAATTAGATTTATAATTGCACATGCATATAAATATTAAGATCATCTGATTTATTTAAGAAAATATGAATATATTTAAGTTATTTATGAAATTAATTTTAAATATTATATTTTATAATAATATCTGAAATGTCAAGATGAGATATTTATTACTTATTGGACTGTCAAGCTCATCATGTCTCTCTTTACTTTTTGAAGATTCAGATAATTAATTATGAATATGGGTATTATTTTAACGAGAGAGCTTTTAGGGGTGAGATTTAATAGTATCAGCTTCATCGAACTTAGATATATTTTTATTATTTTTAGTAGAACTTTATTTGATATAAGATATTTAAATTTGAACATCATTTAATTTGATTAATAAATTTAAATCTTTGATTTAGTGTTCTAATAAATATCACTATATAGTTTTGATATTTGTTTGAAATGTTTTGGATACTTATGGAGAGAGTTCTTTATAATTATGCGGTGGTTGCCATGACTCTCGACTCACAATCTCAGATTTAGAGTGTGATAATTAATATGGTATCAGAACCAACTAAGAAACAAAAGATAATAAGACTCAGCGGGCAGATGGTGAGCGATGCTCCAAATGTGGTCGAAATCATACTGACAAGGATTGTTGTTGGATTTTGGGTGCCTGCTTTAACTATGGTTAGATGGATCATAAGATCGCTAACTACCCACAAAAGATTGGAAATCAAATTGCCTAGAGAACCTATGATGGACAAAACAAAGAGGGAGGTCAAAAACCTAGAACCTAGAGAAGAGTTTATGCACTTACCTAACAAGATGCACAGGTTTTCAATATAGTGGTGACAGATACTATTGCGATATCCGACATATATGCTTATGTTTTATTTGATTCTAGTGCCACACATTCATTTATATCCACTGCTTTCGTTAAGAAACATAGTATGTCATATGAACTTATGAGGACTGAATTATGTGTTGAGACACCAGTAGGAGATATGATAAGTACACCAGGAGGTATGATAAGTATTCACACTATATACAGATCTAGTAAAGATAAAATAGGAAATAGTGAGTTGCTTGCTAATTTAATAGTATTAGATATGTGGGACTTCAATGTGATACTAAGGATGGATTGACTTGCTACTTATCAAGCCTCAGTTAATTACTATAAGAAATGTATAAATTTCAAGATTCTGGATAAATCAAAATTAATTTATAGGAAGCATGGGAGTTACTCCTCTATAAGTAATCTCGATCCTGCAAGCCAAACGGATGATGAAATTAATGATTGTGAATTATTATCGATTTGTGAATCCTATCTTTTAGGTAAGATGACCAAGTCACCTTTTAAGAAAAAATTAGCAAACCAATGATATTCTAAGTCTAGTATATAATGATGTATGTGGACCTATAAACATAGGAGTCAGAGGAGGATACTATTACTTCATTACATTTACTGATGACCTATCGAGGTATAGGTACGTCTATCTTATGAAGCATAAATTCGAATCATTTGAAATATTCAAATGATTCTGTAGTGAAGTTTAAAATAAACTGAAAAGAGTTTAAAATTCTTCGATTAGACTAAAGAGGTGAATACCTCACCAGTAATTTTCTGACATATTTAGAAGAGAATAAGATTTTCTCACAATGAACTCCTCCTGAAGCACCATAATATAATGAGGTGTCAGAAAGGAGGAATCGAACACTGTTAGACATGATTCGATCTATGATGGGCTTTGTGACTCGATCAATCTCTTTTTGAGGATACGCTCTTGAAACTACCTGCTATATACTTAATAAGATTTCGAGCAAGTTTATAAATAAAACACCATATGAGATATGGTCAGGACATAAGTCAGTACTCTCACACCTTAGGATTTGGAGATGTTCGGCTTATGTCAAGCATTTAAAGATAAATAAGCTAGGACTAAGATCCGATAAATATTTGTTTGTAGGGTATCCAAAGAAACTAAAGGGTACTACTTCTATTTTGTTAAAAATAAAAGGTGTTCATCAGCAACAGAATAGTCTTTTAAAAAAAAATTCCTTGTGAAAAGAACTAATACCACTAAAATTAAACTTAGTGAAGTTTGTGAGGTAGAAATACCAGTACATACAGAGTTAGATTTGATTGGAGAATTAAATTTAGAGTCTGTAGAGGCTCCGTTAAGGAGATCCGGTAGAGTACTATGTCAATCAGATAGATACTATAATTTTTAATCTGGGATGATGATCCTGTCAAACTAGATGAGAACGACGAGGATCCGATCGCCTACATGGATGCTATGCAAAGATTTGACTCCCAAAAATGGCTTGATGCTATGAATCTGAGATGGGATCCATAGAGATCAATGGTGTATGGATATTGGTTGATCCACCCGAAGGGATTAAATTCATAGGATGTAAATAGATTTTCAATAGACAAAGAGAAGTGAACGGAAAGATAGAGACCTATAAAGCCTGTCTAGTTGTCAAAAAATACCGTCAGCATTATGGTATTGACTATGACGAGATGTTCTCTCATGTGGCAATGCTCAAGTCCATCCGAATCATGCTTGTGATAGCGTCACACTTAAATTTTAAGATTTGATAAACGGATGTCAAAACTGCTTTCCTTAATGGAGAGCTAGAAGAAGAGGTGTATATGATACAACTTGAAGAATTCACATTCTCAGATGAATCTAAAGTATGCAAGCTAAGTAGATCCATCTATGGACTAAAGCAAGCATCTAGAAGTTGAAACATGCATTTTGATAAGACGATGAAAATGTATGACTTCATTAGGAATGGAGAAGAGCCTTGCGTCTACAAGTGGGTTAACGATTCTGTTGTCATCTTTCTTCTATTGTATATAGAGACATGTTATTAATAGAAAATGACATCCTAGCTTTGCAGATTGTAAAGCTATGGCTATCATTACAGTTTTTCATGAAGCATTTAGGAGAAGTATCCTACATCCTAGGAATGAAGATCTAGAAAGATGTTTGGATTGTTCCAATCCACATACATCGATACCATGCTGAAACGGTTCAGCATGGAGAATTTCAAAAGGGCTATCTACCGATAGATCAAAAATTTTTTCTCCAAGAAAGATTGTGCGATAATCCCTTAGGAGAGAAAGCATATGAGTAGAATCTCATAACTTCGACAGTGCGATCTATCATGTATGTCATGACATATACGAGATTAGATATGGCCTATTTACTAGGAGTAGTGAGTAGGTATCAATTTGATCCAGGAGAAAACTATTGGAAGGTTGTGAAGACAATCCTTAAGTATTTGAGAAATACTAAGGACCAATGGCTTATCTATGGAGACATTGACTAAAAACTTGTGGGATACACTGATTTTAATTTTCAATCAGATCATAATAACAACAAAAGTATGTTGGGTTATGTCTTCACCATGAATGGAGGAGTAATTTGCTACAAGAGTTCCAAGCAACATACGGTGGCTGACTCAGTATGTAAAACGGAATATGTTGCAACATCTGATACTGTAAAGGAGGTTGTTTGGTTGAAGAAGTTCATAACTGAATTTGGAGTGATTTTCTCTTTTGATGGTTTAGTTTTACTATATTTGATAGTATTGGAGCCATAGCACAAGCAAAGGAGCCAAGTCCCATCACAGAATTAAACACGTTCTGCGATTCTATCATCTTATCCGTGAGATTGTAGATCGAGGTGACATTGAGCTGCAAAAGATTGACAGAAAAAAGAATCTGACCGATCCCTTCACTAAAGCTCTCGGGATCAAAGAGTTCAATGATCATAAGTGGAAGATGGATATAAATACTGCTCCGATTGGCTTTAGTAAGTGAGAGTTGTTAGAAATTGTGTCCTAAAGTCATTGACTTCTTGTAAATAATTAAATTTGTATATTAATTATTGATCAATGAATAAAATTATTTTGATATTTTCATCACAAGATGTACATCTTCTTTATTAGAACTCTTGTGCTATAATTAAGTCCTTAAAACTATTTTATAATCGATAAAGAAAGATTTATCGAATAGTTCTTAAACATGTTCATAATCAAATGATATGTTATTAATAGGACGATGATGTTTATCAAGTATAGGTCATTGTGTGCTATATAGGTTGGTTGTCTTCTTAGCCAAAGAGTATGGAGATACTGATATAGCATATAGATGAGATATAGGAGTATATCGTCATTGAATAAGTGATTCACCTACTGAGCGCTCTACTGTCAAGAATATCTCATAAAGCATAATGGCATAAGTGTTCCTCAGATCTAAGATCACTATAGTGACTTGCAAGCAACTCACTGTGCTTTGGTGTCGGACTTTCTGTATTTTTATACAGTGATTGAAAGCTACTAGGTACAATCAAGTGTTTGTGAAGTCTGTGTGTGGATCAAGATGGGATTGACCTCTCCAAATTATAGAAGTTAATACATCACTATATTTAATTTAATAAAATCTTGATTAGGATAATCTATGTGATAGATTTGAAAAGTTGAAACATGATGTGGATGACTGTTTCATGGTTGACAGTTAAATCCAAAATCACTTTGAGCATTAGGATCAAAGGGATGAATTATGTGATAACCATAAGTCAAAATTTTTAAATATTATTTTATAAATATTTAGCCAATCCGAATGTCAGATATCATTGCTAGATGGTCATTTCGATTAGTATAGGAAGGAGTTTCTATGTTATCGACTTAGTATTCAAACTTATGGAGTCACGCATAAAAGTCAAATAATATAAAAAAATTGATCGAATATTTATGTGTTTAATTTAAAAGTATAAGACTTGATTAAACATATAGATTAACTTAATTAAGAATTAAGTTGTAGGTCATACAAATTAAACTCTGATTATGTTCAATTTGCACTATGCATAAGGTGCAGATTTGATTTCAGAGATGAATTAAATCAAATCAATGATCCAAGCAATTATGAGAGATTTGATTTGAGTCTTAATTATTTTAGATCAAATCTAATTTAATTGGACTTAATTTATCAAGGCTTGATTATGTTAATTTATCAAGTTGGATCTGGATAAGAATTCTAATTGGATTAGGTTTAGTAGCTTTTTCGAAATTAATTCGAATCAGATTTGAATTAGATTCGAATTGAACCCAAATCTGAACCAAATCTTATTTGATCCACTTAGTCATATTTTCTAGCCATTCTTTCACCATGTAGGCTGACTAAGGTGGTTGGAAAGGTGCTGGAAATAGGCCCCTCCTCTTGGGCATGCGGCACAATGAAGGGAGGCACAAGTTGGTGCCTCTTCTACTTGGTTTAGAATTTCTTGTGCTTTAGAAAGTTTGGACTTGATTCAAATATGGAGAGTCCTTTTTCTAGCACCTAAAGGAGTTTAATTTAATCTAGGATCTCTTGCCTATATAAGGAGAGATATGGAGAAGAGAAACAAAATCAATCAATCAACCAATCTAGGTGTGAGAAAGGCTTGGGCATCCCCTCTCCTTGGACGTCATCTCTCTTTGGGTGTCTCTTTCCTCTTGGCTTCCTCCCTGCCTTTATGGCAGTGTGTGGGCAATTTTAAAGCCTTGAGATCAGATTTCAAGGGTTTTTCTCCTTCCTCTCCGAAGAAGATATTCATTCCTTTCTTCTACAGAGTTTAGCGTATACATGAAGTAGAGGATCCACACATCTGGATCTCGCAAAGCAAATCAATCAAGAAGCTTCTTCAATCTTGATTATTTTTTGCTAAGAATCAAGATGAGAATTCATAAATGTTATGAAAAAATTAATTTTAATCTATTCTTCCTCCTAGCCATACAATTGGACAAACATTCCTTCATTATACGTCGAAGGCGCTCGGACAACCAAGAAGTCAACCTGAGCAATGGATTGAAGAGGGAAATGACAAGCTTTTACCAGCAAGGTGATGATGCCTTCTATCGGGATGGCATCTCCAGTGAATTGAACAAGTGGGGAGTCTATTCTTCCTCTTTAGTTGGCGAATAATCTCATTTTTACCAAAGCATCGTAAATAAATATCGGTGAAACTTTCATTATCTATCAAGATGCGGCGTACATCATAATTTTCAATATTGAGTGTAACAATCACCACATCATTATACGGGAACTAAACTCCTTGAGAATCTTCCTCGATAAAGGCTATGAGTTCTTCAGTCTACCACTTCTTCGCTGCTTCCTCTTCTCCACCGACCCTGCTGCTGCTTTATCCCCCAATGATGGTGTTGATGATGCCGACTGGGGATCGGCCCACTTGCTGCTCAGCCTGTGGTGGTGGTCCTACTGGCTGGCGTGATCTCCGTCAATCTTTCCGCTGTTCCCTCCGACGTCGGATAAATAGATCGAGGTGACCATGCTTGATAAGATCCTTGAGCTCATCCCAAAACTGAATATAGTCCTCTATGTCGTGACCGCGATCCGAATGATACAGACAATACTTGTTTGGGTCCCTCTGAGTCAGATGCATCTGCAGCCTCTTTGCCTCTTGGAGTTGCCTTCCGATCTCCATGAGCACTTGAGTCCTTAGTATGTTTAGTGAGGTATAGTTGTTGTATTCCCTTGGCGGCGACAGGGCGTGTCGATTCTTTCTCTGAGGACTTCCTTGCCAATGGTTATGCGAGGCCCATTCTTTTGACAGCAAGGGGTGGCCTTGAGCATTAGTGCATCCTTTCCTCCTTCACAGGTGGGGGTTCCTTGTTCAATGTCTTCTTCCTCCCCCACAGTGGAACTAGCGAAGGTCTCATCCTCTGTGAAGGCCTCCTTCATGCCGGCGTACTTCTTCACCCTAGTCAGCATGTTAGAGAAGTCTCGAGGATAGGTTTTTATCAACGACTTCTTCAAGTCATTCTTCTGCAGCCCGCACATCAATGCAGACATTGCAACCGACTAGTCTAGATCACGGATCTCAAGCGCACCCACGTTAAAACGACCGACAAACAATCGGATGGACTCCCCTCCTTTTGCTTGACAGTGTGGAGGTAGTTTGTTCGTTTCTATTGCTGTCAGCTGCTGATAAAATGGCCGACAAAAGAGCAGCTCAGTTGCTTGAAGGAGTGGATCGAAACCGACTTCAAATCAGAATACCAGTGCCTAGCTGTCCCCTTAAGGTGGAAGAAATGCTTAGCACAGGATTGCATCAGTTGCTCCATAAAGAAGCATTATCGCTTTGAAGCTTTCTAGATAGTCGACAGGATCTGTCATCCCATCGTAGCCTCTAGCTGAGAAACTTTGAAGTGATGAGGTAGAGGCTCCTGCATGATCCGAGAGTCGAAAGATGGGTTGTTGCTGAACCCATCATATGGCATTGGCTCCTGGTGGCACATTACCTCAATCTGTCGATCCAAGTCTTGAAGACGTCGCTCGACATAGTGGTCTTGAGCCGTATAGGCTCCTGACTGCTATGGAGATCGTCGATCGGGGGTGGAGTCATGCTCTGATCGGAGACTTTGACACTACCACCACCTTGGTTCTGGACTCTTGGGACGGCTCTGATAGGTCTGCCTTTTCCCAGGACTTTGAGAAGCGATCAACGGTTGTTCAGGTGGTGGCGCCACCACCTGCGACATTGGATTTGGTTGCAGGACTGTCGATGGTGGAACTGAAGCAGCCTAATGGGGTGACGATGCCATCGATAGGGGCACCGAGACGGCCTGGATCGATCGAACAGTGGTTGTCAGAGTCTGAACCTACTGGAAGAGCAAGTTGAACTGCTCCACCATCACCACCGTTGGTTGCAAAGGTGGAGGGTCTCCCACAGCCACCGATGGAGCCGCATGGTTAACTTGGCTCTCTTCTGGCTGTATGGTGGCATTGGTGTGGTGGGATGATGTTCTCTTGGATGCCATGGTTGCTTTGCCTCGATTTGCATTCCTTCAAGTTAGGACGGCCCCTTCCTTTAGCGCTAATATGTTAGTGCAAGATATCGACTGACGTTGGAGGAGCTAGAGTGGACGGTTGAGATCGATCTCCCTAGGGACAAGACCTATAAGAAAAGCTCTGATCGGAGGTAACTCTGATGGAGACCCTCTGATGCTCAAGTCAATATCTCCTTCAACAGAAGAAGAAGCGTGAGGGACAGAGTGATAGCTTACCTTGAGGTCTCTTTTTTGCATGTTCTTATAGATGGAGCCCAAATGCCATTAGGTCAGAGCCTATAGGCTGTCAAGGTAGGCTGCTCGCTGTCCATCCACTAATCAGGTTGTTAGTCATGTGTGTCTGTTATCCACATGATCACATTCCGTAAGCTTGTCAAGATACCCTATCCACCACATTCTGGAACCTTGTCAACATATCCTGTCTGCCACATTCTGGAAGTTCATTAGGATACTGTCTGGCTGCTCAGGTGATCTAGTTGGTCGGTGCATTTGAGTCGACCAGACCGATCTGAGACCTTGTCAGTGACCTTTGGGGGGATCATTAGCAGTAATTGGTTGGTGAATAGGCATCGACAGCTATCGAGAGGGCTATTGGGCAAGTCGTCATTGGCAAATAGAGCCGAAGAAGGGTCAGATGATTAATTCTTGGGAAGAGGCCCCTCAGTTGAGAGCCAGGTTGGTCACTATCACCGCTTGTTTGGTCTGAGGCTGGCAGCTATGTAGAGATGCCCGATCGGTCTGCGTCGTTCATAGATAGCCTCAAAAATTGGTACAACCGGGTGAGCCATTAGGAGTCCACCAACGATTCTGAATAAGACTCATCAAGTTATACCGATGAATCCTCGACGTCAGATTCCATCTAGGCGATGTGAGCGGTAGTTTATTCAGGTGGAGGCTGAGCATGAGCTGGCCATGGTGGCTGTTTCGGACCTTGAGCTTCTTCATATTTTTGGCCCGTGTGAATTTCCTTCAATAGGAGTCAAGGACATTAAGAACCGCCAAAAGGTAAGCACTTTCAAAATCTATGGAGGTACCACTTAATTATAATAATTAAAGTTAATTTAAGTGAGTGGATAATCTGGAGATGGATGGTCCCATAAGAGAGGCACATGCTGCCACATCTTATGGGTATCGGCTACAAAACTTTGTCTTGAGATTGAAGGGTCAATTATTAGCCAGGATCCTATTTATCATGGGAGTATGGCATCTTTAGTTCCACATTGATTGCGAGTTAAGGAAAAATCTTGCTTACCTAGAATGGGACCTTCTCTCTCCCATGAGGTATTTTTTTGAAGGGCAAAATTGGAGGCTCATGGGCTACAGCGGATAATACTTCATATGTCGAGCCATGAGCTCTTTGTCACAATAGTGATGTGCTAGGAAGGGGACTACATCTGCAATTATGGGGTTCGTTCCACTTGTATATATTTTGTAGAAATAAGGAGGGCACCTTTTGTCCGTGTACAAACTTCCCTTATTGGAGGATTGTGATAAAAATGAGGAGGGTACCTCATGCATGCGGGAGAGAAGACTGACCCATCCAAGCCATGAGTTCTTGGCCGCAACATTGATACCATTTGTGGGAGCTGCCTTCTGCCCATGCACACATACTACCCTTTGACTAGGAGGCTAATGTTGTGGGAGGATGGCAACTTTAGTCCTCACATCGGTTGTGAGTCAAGAAAGAGTCTGGCTTATATAAAATGGGACAATCTCTTCTCTGTGAGACACTTTTTGAAGGGCAAAATCTTAAGGCCCACAAGCCATAGTAGATAATATCTTATATGCTAAGCCAATAACTTTTGGCTGCAACAGTGGCACGTTAGAAAGTGGACCACCCCTGCGATCGTGGGGCCCCTTTTGTCTGTATATAGACTCCCCCATTATTGGAGAACTGTGGTAAAATAAAAAAGAGGGCACCTCTCATCCATACACAGACTTTCCTTTGATTAGGACTATGTTATGGTATAGGAAAGAGGACATCATTAGCCCAACATTAATTATGAGTCAAGGGGGACTCTGCTTTATATAGAAAAAGGATTATCCTTTTTATGTAAGGCACCTTTTAGCTTGAAATTTAAGGAATAAAATTGTAAGGCTCATGGGCCAGAGCAGATAATACCTCACATGATGACCCATAAGCCCTTGCCGCACCTCTTTTTTACCACAACCGCCCCTCCCCCAATCAAGGAGAAGTATGTATGCGGGGGGAGGTTTCCTACAGTCATAGGAGTAGTCTCTTATCTAGCTCACTACTGTTGCAATCAAGGCTTCTGACTTTTTACATGAGATATTATTTGCTCCAATCCATGAGCCTTGCGATTTTGTCTTTCAAAAGACACCTTACGTGAGCAGAGTTATCTCTTCTTATAAGCCAATTTCTCTTAACTCATAATCAATATGGGGCCAATAATGCCCTCCCTCCTACACCAGAATACGATTAACAAAATTTTAGTGGGACAATAATACACTACCATGTCAGTTGGATTCATAATCCCTCTGGTGGCCGTAGGATACTAGACAAAAAAGTATTAAAAGATAGTATGGATAGAATTTTTTAATATTTATTTATTATATATTATATAAATTTATTTTAAATTAGGGGCTAACCCAGCCCACAAGTGCGGGTTGTCTTTTGTTAATATTTTTTGATAATGCACAACAATTTTGTCCATTTAGCGGCTCTAGATAATAAAATATTGATCGATTCTTTATTTCTTTTATTAATTATTTACACAAATATTTTGTTTATTATAAAATAGAAATCAAATATTTGAATCTTTTATTTAGCATTTTCTGTTATTTATTTAAATAATTTTTTGATTAAAATATATTAATAAATATGCATAATCCATAATCTAGTCATAAATTGTGCCAAGACTTGTGCAAATTCATGTGTGATTTATAATTTTTTATTTATTTATTTATTTTTAATAGTTAATGCCTTGAATGATTAGCCAGGCTTCTTGACCAAGACTTAATATAGTATACTCTTAAGAAAAATAAATCTAATATTAAATATTCTTTCAACAATTAGACCAAATTTATCTCTTCTTCAATCTTTCAATTGATTATTCTTGTAGCATTGGTGTTCGTACTTCCCATAAATATGAGAATTTTTTATTATTCAGATGGTTAGGCTCTCTAACTTACAAAATAATCTGTCACTTAATTTTACGAAGAGCTTCAATCAAAAAAAATTATGAAGAGCTTGCTGGGCCCCTTTATCGCTGGTGGCAACCAAAGAACAAACCGAACCATGACTCCAGCCGAGATATTGTTCCAGGCACTTGGAAGGTGTTGTAAAACCGATAAAAAACTGATAGCAATGGAAGGATTTCCTGCAAATTAACCATGCTCCGACTGAATCACGTCACCAGCACACGTGCTTGAATAGTTCTAGACGTCGCGTCTGAGACAAGTCCAAGCCCCACGGTCCCACCGTTCGCTAACGTGAGAAAATTCCAACATACCATCAGTGAATTCCTTTTCTATATCCCTTCTAACAGCCTGGCACGGCACGGCACGGCACGGCACGGCACGGCGGACATATTCCACAAAGATGCTGGCCAATCAAACCATGAAAGTCCATCCATGGTTTGCTTGACCCGTGACATTGGGGCTAATGACCATTTGCAGTCTCAGCTGTTGTGGTATACAGACAACTTTAAGCTACCATATGAGTTAGCTCTCTCTCCAAATAGAACTGAAATTAGGTTCAGATCGATCCGAGATCCATCGGATTGGGCTGATTTTGAGTCAGACCTTTGGCTCAGTCCGAAACAGATCATATTAGATTGGGATCTAAATATAAAATTTATTATTTTTTGGACTGAGGTCGGATTTATCATTGGCCCGTCCGGGCCCTGTCCGAGTCGAGGACTTGAAGGCAATGGAGCAGCTGTAGGTGGCGGAGACTTGGATATTAATTAAAATAAAAATACATCCATCAATCACCTCAAGTAATAAATCATGTCAGAACGTGTAGGTTGGTCTTACCACAGTCACCTTCACTCCGCAGACTAACCTTACCAAGTCTTTTTTTAATATTTTTAGTTGTCACCTTTTGTATTAAATATTTACTCTATAATTCTGTTGGCTGATTGGCATCAAGTTTATCCGCAACTTCACCTACTTAAAGGATGCAAGGGTTCTCCTCCTCGGCCACCGCAATGCCCAAAGAGTTCCCTGGCACTTGAGTGGGGAGAGGAGATATAAAAAACGAAGAATGGATGAAAGAAGACCACCGACAAAAGCCGACCAGCATGTCGCCTTGGAGATCAATGCACCATGGTTGGAATCTATAAAACATAGAGCGGGCATGTCGTTGCCGAGAAAACCCCCAGCCAAGCCAACCATCTTCAGAGTCCCGCCGATCATGCGATGCGGCAATCAGAGTGCCTACGAGCCAAAACTGGTCTCCATCGGCCCCTACCATCGTGGCAAGTCCGTGGACTTGAAGGCCATGGAGCAGCTCAAGTGGCGGCTACTACACAACTATCTCTCCAAAGTTCCGGAGGGAAGCAAGAACGAGGGCCTAAGAAGATGAAGGATTTGGAGAAACAGGCCCGGGACTGCTACTCGGAGGTGATCGACTTGGATAGCGATCAGTTTGTGGAGATGCTGCTGCTTGATGGATGTTTCATCGTCCATTTATTTATTGGGATCCGTGACGAGATTCTGCAAGAGGCGGAGCTCAGATGGCTGTTATGGGATAACGTGTGGTTCCAAAATTTCATCTTTCTAGACTTGCTGCTGCTCGAAAATCAAATTCCTTATTTCGTTATCGTTCATCTTCTTGATGTGCTGAGGATGTCACGGTGGAATAGCTCCCGCCTTCAAGAGGCCGCCATCTCCCTGTTCATTGGTTTTCTCCCACAGCCACGGTATTTGAAAATCAGCCGCCACAGCTGCCCTCCCAGGGCTTCGGGGATGTGGATCATTTACTCCACTTGTTCCACAAATGGATCTTGAGTATTCCAAGGTTGGGAACGCGAGTGGGAATTGTCTCTCCAAGGTATTGCCATGGTGTACCAATTCCTCGCTTTCAGAAACAATCCCATCGGCTGTCCCCACCACAACTGAACTTACAGAGGCTGGAGTGAAGATCAAGGTGAGAAAGACGCCAAGCTTTCTCGACATTTCATTCTGTAACGGGGTGCTGGAAATCCCGGCCCTTGAGATTGATGATTCAACAAACTTGATTTTCGCAAACCTCATCGCTTTAGAGCAATGTTGCTGTAGACATGGGATGGACGTCACTCATCATACCTTGTTCGTGGATGACATCATCAACACCCCAAGAGATGTGGAATTGCTCCACCGAAAAGGGATCATTCACCGATGTCTTGGTGCTGACGAGGACATTGCATCTCTCTTCAACAAACTAGGCAATGGTGTTGTTTATGATGCAGATAGCTACCTTAAGGATGTGTAC
>KE505907.1:124221-147357 GCA_000441515.1 Elaeis oleifera | reverse complement strand
GAAGATTTGAATGCTTATTGCCAGTCGAGATGGCCTAGGTGGCGTGCCAAAGCTGTGCATGACTATTCAAAATCCATGGGCGATCATTTCATTAGTAGCAGCTGTCCTTCTCCTTGGGCTCACTATTCTCCAATCAGTCTATACTATTCTAGATTACTACAAAAACTGACCAGCCGTGGTGGCTGTCATCCTCAACATGGCGTGGCTGCATTTGAATCTTATTGTTCCGGCGGTTAGCAAACAATATTCTCATCCTGCTTTCCAGGAGTCTGTGCTTCATCATCCTGCTTGAGTCTGATTTTCATCATTGTTGTAGCATGCTTGGTTTTGTTATTGTATTTGTAAGGCATATTCAGTTAAATCTATACGAAGGCTAGGCCTAGAATGAGTCCAACCGAGGTTACATAATTAATGTATCTGGGAATTCATGTTCTGTTATTAAGTTATGCTGTTTTTAACTATGTATTCACTGGTTATTTAAGTGGCTTTGGGAACCTAGAAGTGATCATGGATGTAAACTGATTGCAAATTTTGGTATATTAAGATGAATTTGCTTAATGTGCAGGCTAAGAATGAATTTTATAGTATCAGAAAATCAAGCAAAAAATTGTATGGTTAAGATTCGAAATTGGATGAATTGGAAGAGGAGATGTCGTGATCAGGAAGAGCTCTTAGTTTTCTTCTCTATTTGATGTTTCTTAGTCTTTTGAGTTGAAGTAGATTGATCTCTTTATTTCTTGATAATTTAGTAATTTATAAGTATTTGATGAACCTTTTGAAGGAGGATTTGGAAAAGAAAAATTGGCGTAAAGCATGCCACTCAATTGGATTTTCTAATAAATTTAGGTTATCCTGTTTGAATTAAATTACTAGATTTCTCTTACATTGTTACTCTCAATTTTTAAAACAAATTTAGGTTTGTGATTTGATCGAGGATTTCTTGCTACCATCGGTGAAATAACCAGTGAAATATAATACTGAGTATAGCAATTGATTTGGGATAAATCATAAAGAGAAATTTTGGATCTTCTAGATGGTTACCGGGAAATGCTCAAAAGCGAGTTGATTTGGGATCTTCGAATTCATTAAATCATAAAGTTAATCTTCCTAAAATAAAAGTTTGTCTAGAACTATCTAATTGAATTGCGAAGGGAGTCCAACAATAACTAAGTTCAGATAAGATCTAACATATGGTAATTGGCTCATGCAATAGTTTTGAGAGGGACAATAAGCTCAATGCAAATATTAGAATATGCGCTAGGTAATTTAAGAATAAGAAGATCCAAAACTTTTCTCAGGTTTTATTACAATATTGAAATTTTTGGATCTTTTCAACATGTATCGGTTGCTACATTCCTGGCTTGCAGCGTCAGTTTGGGGATGGGACAATAATACATTGCTGTGCACTCCTGCTAACCTTCTAGGAAACACATAATCATACCTTACTTGGTGCTCATACAATTAATGATCAACATGCACATCTGAGATATGCTAAAGTTTTTAGATCAATATTAAGTTATCTAGATTAAACCCTATGCAACTTCTGGACATGATCAAAATTGGTGTGAATAGAGCAATGTCCATCAAGCATCGACTTAAGGTTGCATTTGGTAGCTGTCAATCTATCCAGATTACTGGCAATTTAAAGTGGATCCACTGGATTGCTGCATTTGGTATACTTTTTGGGTGGCAATCCAAATTATTTGGGTAATCTACATAACCCCTCATAAGGCAAACTAGATAGTTTTATGGAGGGATGGCTATCTAGATTACCACTTCATTGGCAATATTGCAAAAAAAATTTTAGATAAAATTATCTCTCAAAAAAATCACACACACTCTGTCGCCCAACCCTCCTCCCTCTCCCCCAACCCTTCCTCCGGCGCCATCTACGGCTCCTCCACACACGCCCCTTGCCCATGGCTCCTCCATCTCCCTATGTCTACCCATGGCTCCTCCGCCCCTCCGGTCCACACCCCCCTGTGGCTCTTCCACGCTCATCCCTACCATCTCCATGGCTCCTTTGCACGTGCCCATTGCCTACCCCTCCCCTCTGCCTGTGGTTCTTTGCAACCCTAACTCACCGCTTCTCCGTGCCACCACCTCACCCACACCACTTCCGTCGCTTCTCACCAAGGAGAAAGAAGAACATTAGGGCAAAATTATTGAAGGTATTTTAGAAATTTGATTTTACATTACCAGTAATATGATTGTCATACCAAACATGTCAATCAAGATTTTTGATAATGCTACTACAACATTACCTGTGCGTACCAAATATAGCAATCAATATCCTGACAACATTACCTGCATATACCAAGCATCGCATTTGGTATGTCATTGAAGCCTCTACCACATGTTCCTTCACTACCATGCTGGTGGAATTCCAAAGCCTTCTATCTACAAGATGACAAGCAATCTAGCCACTCACTGTTTCACTCTTTCTTTCACTAAATGAGATCCATGATCTCAACAACCTCAAGACATGCGTGCTGTTATTCTCTGATGGATGGTGCATGCCCCTGAAGGCGACAATACTTGCCTTCATCTATAAAATCTTTTCTCTGGGACCCTCTAAGTAAATGAACACCTATCTTGCAAGGAAGATCGACTTTGTATGCCTTCTTTCGGAGATGGACTCCATATGCACTGGAATCTAGCTCCTCTATAGAGCTTTGACTTCTTCGTTCTCCGTCCTATAATATCCAAAATTTTAAAACAAAACTCACTTAATCAACAAATTTAAAAAAAAAAGGACCAACACGTGCATTGCACATGCTGGAAATTACCATGGAAGGGTGGGGTCGCGTGGAAGCTAACTCCTTCTTCGATCCAAAATACTAAAAATATTAGGAAAATAGAGACTCAATCGAACTCTAAATTCTTGCCATTAGACGTCCATTTAAAGGCCTCAATATCTTGGGTTTTCCTCATAAAAAATCACAAATTAATCATTGGTTTTCTTCCCTCCTTTCATCCTATTTGCTGGTGGATTTGATCTTACTTTGGCTGCTAAAAATCAGATCAAATTTCACCTAAATCAGATAAATCTCTTCCATCACATGCCCTCAATCTGTCATAGGTTTTAATCTTAAATTTTTGCTGAATTTTTCAATCCAAAATGCCTAGAAATCATTATTTTCTGAATCCCCAGTTTTGTGTTCTGTCTTTGATTTTCGTCAACATAGGCCACCGTCGATCACCAGACTAGGTCGATTGTCACTGTTGGGGATTGCTCTTCTAGCCACGAGGGTTGCCAATCAGAGGGGGAAGAGGCTTCTTCAATTCGGAACAAGGAAAGAGAGTTCCTTGTTTAGTGGAAGAGGAAGGAGGACTAAGTCCTCTATTCTCTGAAGAAAAAAAAGAAAAGAATAGAAAAAGGAAAAAGAATAAAAATTATTTTTCTCTCTACATTTTTTCTCTCTTCCTCTCTATTTTTCTCTCTCCACTTTCTCTCTCTATTTTCTCTCTCTATAGTCTCTCTTTAGATTTATTTCTCTCTCTCTTCAGCATTTTCTCTCACCATGCTTGTTGTCTCTCTCGCTTTTCTTGGATTTATGAAATTGGAGACCTATCTTTCATGATTAATTTGATCTTATTTAAAATTTAATGAGAAAAATACATCCAATTTCTGACCTGATCTTAAGTGAAGTTTTGATTTGAGATTTTATTATGATTTAGTTATGAATTATAATTAATGTAAAAATATAATTTTGAAAATAGATTTTGAAGAATCTTCTTAAGATTAATCGATTTGTTCCTTCAGTATTCTGTGAGAGGTAAGTAAGGAACAATCTTTTCGAGATATTTCATAATTTATTTTAAAATAAATAGTTAACTTCTGAATTATGCATAATTCATGAAACCATATTTCAATGAAAATAATTTAAAATCTGAAATTTTGGAATATTGTGATTTATGGATTGATTATGAAATATACATGAAATTGTGATATAGGTGTTATTTTACAAAAATGCTTTGATATAGATCAGATTTTATGCTCTTAGCCTAACTATATTCTAGATCCTACCAATGAGAATTGTGCATTGGATTCTGGACCTACCAATGGAGGTTATGTATTGGTACTCTATTCGAGCTCACTATTTCTATTCTGATCCTACCATAGGGATAATTACAGTCGTAGTTTAGACTGTTGAGTTATATATATTTTGTTCGAATTGGATTTATGATTATGCATGCATATGAATATTGAAATTATTTGATTTATTTAAGAAAATATGAATATATTTTTATATTTATTTATGGTATTAATTTTAAATATTCTATTTATAGTAATATCTGAAATATTTAGATAAGATATTATTACTTACTGGACTGTTGAGCTCATCACCTCTCTCTTTTTTTTCAAATTCAGATAAGTAATTATAAATGTGGGCATTATTTTTGGAAGAGAACTTTTAAAGGCGTGACTTGGCACTATTAGCTTCATTGAACTTAAATATATTTTTGTAATTTTTAGTAAAATTTATTTGATGTAAGACATTTGAATTTGGACATTGTTTGGTTGATTAATAAATTTAAATATTTAATTTTAGTATTTTAATAAATAACACTATATAGTTTTGATATTTATTTGAAATGCCTTGCATGCTTATAAAGAGAGTTCTTCATAAGTACGTGGTGGTTGTCATGATCCTTGACTCACAATCTCAAATTGAAGGTGTGACAATTAATATGGTATCAAAGCATAAGTAGATAGATATGATACATAAAATGTATGAGTTGAGTGTAGGTGGGTAGACATCAGGAATATTAGGATTCTAAAATTATGAGTATAATCATCCATCATAACAAGTAGATAAATGAACTTAATGAGGATTTGCTACTATATAGGTTATCATGCCCTCTTATCGAATGGCAAGGACTACTCAAGGAGGTGCAAGGGAGACATCAGAACCATGGGATGGTAGCACTCCCAACTAATTAGTGGCACCTCTCAGCACGAGGGAGTCATTAATCGTTCTAGAACTCCTCCAATGGCATATCAAGAATCGAACATGATTCAATTAATGCAAACCCTAGTTGGGATGATGCAGATCAGCAACAAATACAATAGTAATTGCTTGAACAATAATAAATACAATAAGATGCACAATAACATCAGCATCCGCCACAGCAGCATGGATATGTAGAGCAACAGGTGCAGTGAAACAACATCATGAAATTCAAAAGCTAGCTCCTCTAGCCTTCAAGGGAATTACTAAATCTTTGGAAGTCGACAATTAGATAATGGTGATGGAGAAAGTATTCACCATCTAGGAGTGCCGCGATGATGAAAAGATTCGATATACAGCCTATCTACTATAAGGAGAGGCGTTCAACTGGTGGTAGTGACTACAGCAAAATATGAATAAGATGGAAACTACTCACCTGAGAGAGGTTCCAAATTGCATTCTATGATCAGTACTTTCTCGGATTGTAAAACATAAAAGAGCAAGAGTTTATTTATCTGAAGCAAAAGGTATGAGTGTGACTGTATATAAGTAAAGATTACATAGCTAGCTAAATTTGCTGTGAGATTAGTGGATGGTGAGCAAGAATGAGTTCATAAATTCGAGATAGGGCAGAGGATAGAAATTCGAAAGCAAGTGGTACCATATGAACTTACTACTTATATAGATATAGTAAATAAAGCACTGATAATTAAAAAAGAGATCAATGAAAAATGTACAGAAAGAGAAAAGAACCAAAGAAAGAGAGCCAGATCAAATGATATGCAAGAGAAGAACAGTAAGGATACCAATGGAGATTGTGCATTGGACTCTAGATCCTACCAATGGAGATTATGCATTGAATTTTGGACCCTGCTAATGTGGGTTATGTATTGGTACTTTATTTGAGCTCACTATTTCTATTCTGGCCTTACCACAGGGATAAGTATGGTCGTAGTTTAGACTATTGAGTTGTATGTATTTTGTTTGAATCGGATTTATAATTACATATGCATATAAATATTGAAATCATCTGATTTATTTAAAAAGTATGAAATATATTTTTATATTTATTTATAGCATTGATTTTGAATATTATATTTTATAGTAATATCTGAAATATCTAGATGAGATATTTATTACTTACTGGACTGTCAAGCCCATCACGTCTTCCTTTATTTTTTAAGATTTAGATAATTAATTATGAACATGAGCATTATTTTTGTGAGAGAGCTTTTAGGGTTGAGACTTAACAATATCAACATCAAACTTAGGTACATTTTTGTTATCTTTAGTAGAACTTTATTTGATGTAAGATATTTGAATTTGAACATCGTTTAGTTTGATTAATAAATTTAAATCTTTGATTTAGTATTCTAATAAATATCATTATATAGTTTTGATATTTGTTTGAAATACCTTGGATGCTTACAGAGAGAGTTTTTCATACGTATATGGCAGTTGCCATGACCCTCGACTCACGATCTCAAATTAAGAGCATGATAATTAATATGGCATCAGAGCCAACTAAGGGAACAAAAGATAATAAGACTCAACGGATAGATGGTAAGCGATGCTCCAAATGTGGTTGAAATCATACTGATAGGGATTGTCATTGGATTTGGGTGCCTGCTTTAACTATGGTTAGATAGATCATAAGATCGCTAACTACCCACAAAAGATTGGAAATCAAATTGCCCAGAGAACCTATGATGGACAAAACAAAGAGTGAGATCAAAAATCTAAAACCCAGAGAAGAGTTTATGTACTTACTCAACAAGATGCACAGGCTTTTGATGCAGTGGTGACAGGTACTATTGCGATATCCGACATATATACTTATGTTTTATTTGATTCTAGTGCCACACATTCATTTATTTCCACTGCTTTTGTTAGGAATATGGTATATTATATGAACTTATGAGGACTAAATTATGTGTTGAGACACCAGTAGGAGGTATGATAAGTATTGACACTATATGCAGATTTGGTAAAGTTAAAATAGGAAATAATAAGTTGCCTGCTGATTTAATAGTATTAGATATGCGGGACTTCAATGTGATACTAGGGATGGATTGACTTGCTACTTATCATGCCTCAATTGAATACTACAAGAAATATATAAATTTTAAGATTTTGAATAAACCAGGATTAATTTATAGGAAGCATAGGAGTTACTCCTCTATGAGTAATCTCGACCCTGCAAGCCAAATGGATGATGATAAAAGAATGCAAAGGATACTTAGCTACAATGATTGATATTCAACAGGAGGAACCAAGACAGGAAGATATCCCAATAGTGAATGAATTTTCAGATGTATTTTCTAAGGATCTTCCAAGACTGCCACTAGATAGAGAAATTGAGTTTGCCATTGATCTAATACCATATTCCAGTCAAATTTTCAAAGCCTCCTACCAGATGGCCCCTGCTGAGTTGAAAGAATTAAAGACAGTTGCAAGAATTATTGGACAAAGATTTTATTCGACCTAACGTATCATCTTGGAGAGCTCTAGTATTATTCATGAAAAAGAAGATGGAACCATGAGACTTTACATTGATTATAGAGTTGAATAAAGTTACCATAAGAAATCAATATCCTTTGCTTCGAATAGAAAATTTGTTTGATTAATTATAAGGTGCTCAGATTTTCTCTAAGATTGATCTTCGATCAGGATATCACCAGATAAAAATTAAAGCAGAGGATATATCTAAGACTGCTTTTCGAATCCATTATAGATATTATGAATTCTTAGTAATGTCATTTGGTTTGACAAATGCTCTAGCCGCCTTTATGGATTTAATGAATAGATTGTTCAAATCTTTTCTAGATCAATTTGAAGTGGTATTATTGATGATATATTGATCTACTCTAAAAATATAGTGGAGCATGAGGAACACTTGAGATGTATATTATAGATTTTAAGAGATAAGAAGCTTTATGCTAAATTGAAGAAGTATGAAGTTTGGTTAGATAAAGTAGCATTCTTGGGACACATTATATCTAAAGATGGAATCTCCGTGGATCCAAAAAGATAGAGGTTGTGGTATAGTGGAACAGGCCAAACAATATATCAAAAATATGTAGCTTTCTGGGAATGGCAGGATGTTATAGGAGATTTATGGAAGGATTGTCTAGTATACCAATACCCTAGATCCGTCTATCTCAAAAGAGAGTCAAATTTGAATGGACCAAAGATTGTGAACAAAATTTTCAAGAGTTAAAAAAAAGATTGGCTTCTATACCTATTATCACTATACCCTCAGGTAATAAAAAATTCATAATCTACAGTGATGCTTCTAGAAAGGATCTGGGATGTATACTGGTACAATATGATAAATTGATGGCTTATGCTTCTAGTACTACAAGAATTTGTAATATTTGTGATGGTATTAGTGATAGCTTGTTTTCGTTGCTAATAATAGTCTTTAACCACTATAAAAATGATCCAAAAAATTAGCTGTCGCTAATACTATTAGCGATAGAATTCTGATTATTAGCGACGGCAAAAGCTGTCACTAGTAAATTTAAATTTTTAAAAAATTTGATTATAATTATATTTAAATTAATTAATTACCGATAGATATTAGCGACAGAAAGAATTGCCGTCACTAATAATTTGAAAAAATTTAATAAAAAATTATGAAAGAATATTTCTTTGATAACAGTATAAGTGATGGCGATTAGTTTTTAGAGATGGAAGATTGCCATTGCTAGAGATATACCCCCTCACCGATGGCTCCTCCTCGGTGGTTCCCTCCCTCCCCAGTGCCTCCTTCCTGGTGGTTCCCCCTCCTTGCGCTCCGGCATGCCATGGCCTCGAGCCCGCGCTTCAGCCATGCCCGTGATCGCCCCGACCCCATCGACCCCGACCTCACCACCCTGGCCCCGTCAGCTCGACCCCATGGCTCCTACCCTACCGACCCCAGCCCATGGCCCCAACCCTACGGCCCCTGTCCCGTTGGCCCGACCCCGCGGCCCCGACCCACGTCGGCTTCTCACGGCTCCATCCCTATGCCCTCGTCTCTACAGCTGCATCCCCGAGCCAGCATCTCATCTCTGAGTCATCTCCCTGCGTCTCAATCCCGTTGCCCCCCTCCTCGATGCCTCATTCCCAGCGGTTCCCCCTCCTACGCTCTGACGTCCCGTGGCCTCGAGCCCATACTTCGGCCACACTCGCGGCCCCTCGACCCGACCTCACTGCCCTGATCCCGTCGGCCTGACCCCACGGCCCCTGTCCCATCGTCCTTAGCCTGCGACCCAACCCTATGGCCCCTACCCACCCACCTGACCCTGCGGCCCGACCCATGCCGCTTTCCAACGGCCTTATCCCTGTGCCCTTATCTCCGTGACCACATCCTCGAGTCGACGTTCTGCCCTCGAGCCATCCTCTCATGCCTCAGTCCCTGCATGCCAGCCCATGCCTCAGTCCCTACATAGCAGTCCACCTTCTGCTATGAGTATTAGTGATGGTACTAACGACGGCTAATACCATCACTAAAATTAATTTTTATTTAACTATGTTAATTAAGTATATTTAGGTATAAAAATTAATTAATTAGATATTAATTTAATTAATTAATTAGGTATTTAATTAATTAATTAATTAATTAAAGTATGGGACTTGGGTCTCGACATGCAGAGCGCTCGGATCAAGGAAGATGCCGACCAGCATTGCAAACATGTGGTCGGGGTGTGCCCTATGCACTCGGGCTTCGGGTCCAAAGTGGCATCCAAGACATCCAGCCCCCACACGTCCTACGTGCTTAGGCTGCGGGAAAGTGCTAGTCAGTATTGCGAATACGGAGTCAGAGTATGCCCCGCATGCTCGAGCCTCAGATCCCAGCTAGCATCCAAGGCATTCAGCCCTCATTGCAGGGGCATGCTGAGGTCGATGGAAGGTGCCGGGCAGCATTGCAAACATGAGGCGGGGCGTGCCCTACGCGCTTAGGCCTTGGGTCTCAGCTGGTGTCTCGAGCAGCCAGTCCTTGCACAAGGGCCGAGTGCATATTCTATAGCATCCCATAATTAGATGTTAATTTTAGAAAAAATTATATTGCACGAAACCATAGACTCATCTTTTGATTAATGTACATACTCTACTGTATCCGTACATTTATATATTTTTGTACGGATAAAAAATTATATACATTAGTCAATTAGTTATCTAGTATGGACAATTTGAGAAATACAAATAATTCTATAGTTCGTTACAATAATTCTATTGGAATTTGGACTCCATCAGGTATATGGAACTTATGGCTCCTATCTAAATGAGGCATTGTGGAAAAAAAGAAATCGATGCCACCCATCTCAAAATGTGGAGAAAAAGAGAAACAAGGCATGGCCATCTAAATATGTAAAAAAAAGGCACGAGGCATCCTGAAAATATTGGATGTCATCCATCTCCAAAATAGAAAAAAATTATGTGAGGTGTCCTTAAAAATATCTTAGGATTGACTCCAATATGAAGATTTTTGCTAGGTATGGATGGAATCCTATCACACAAATCTTTGATTTCATCAAGATTCTTCTATGAAGCACTTTTTATAATCATACAATCTACATCGAGCAGCTCTCCATAAAAACTTTTTGCTGCAACATCATCAAGATTTCATCTATTACATCTGTGAGAGGTTTGATCAATCTAGGATCTCTTTGATCTCCACTGGTATGAGTCCTAATCTTCTCCTATTTCTTCTCTATAATTAAGTTCTAATGTTTAAACCCTAGTTGATTCCTGAGGATTTTAAGATTTTCTTAAAATTTAACCTATTAATGCATCTATAACCTAAAATTTTATATTTAATTATTGTATATATTTTTTAATATTATCCTTGATCTGCGGCAGATGGCGCACCATAGCAAATCTATCTCTAAACCTGCCAACTGATATCGATCCTCCATCAGAGAGATCAGATGTTATATAAGATTGTTAACTAGCATCTACAATGTATTAGCAGAAAATGATTCTCATCCAGCAGTATATGATAATGTATTGGTCTGCATAAAAAAGAGGAAGTACAAAAAAGTATTACCTTTATGCCAACATGGCTATAAAGATAGAAGTCAAATTCTATTGAGTGACAAATACTTGCATCAACCATAGTTCCTAATCAAACCATTATAACGTTACTTTCTACTCCAAGCATACAAAATATCACGTTACTTTTATGAACGTGATACAAAGTTAAGGTATTATAATATACAGTTAAATAAATATGATATATAATTATTTTATTCTGATATAATAATTAATCTAATATGATACATAGTTATTTTATTCTAATACATAGTTAATCCAATATGATACATAGTTATTTTATTTTAAATATTATAGATCATGTCTTTCTGAGGCTAGAGTCATCACAGCCAAGGAGAGAGCTTTGGAAGAGAGAGTTCTCATGCAGCCAGCTCACATGATTCTGCACCTCATACCAGGCAATAAACTCTAACACTTTAGATATTCTCATTTATGTTATTTTATCCTTTACTAACTAATATAATATTCTTTATATTAGATATTTTATGCTCAGGTTCAGACAACAGGAGGTCACTACTGACCTCACAGTCACATACAACAGCGACTGGCTCCGAGACACAGAGCTATGGTCGAGGATCCATCTGGCTCGTGGCACCTTCGACTTAGTCAGAGGATAAAGAGCTCATTCACATTCAAAGCCGCTCGTAAGTACTACAACTTCAATTAATATGTTTAGAATTTAGCCATTATAAAGTTAACATTTATTTTCAAAATTAATTTCCAACATGTTTAGAGAGCTTGGAGTATCTCTTATAGTTATCAGCATCATCCAATGCTTGATGCTGGGGTCGGTGAACGAGTTCTCTAGTTGGCCGTATGGAGCTTGTGATGTAGCCTGGGAGATGTTTCGAGTAAGTCAGAAATATTTAATTCCAAAATTTATGATATATTTGTATTCTACGTATTAATTCATGCTTCGATTCTATCTTGCAGGAGTACTATCAATTCGAGACCCCCCAAGATGAGGAGGCTGGCCGTCGACCTTTGATGAGATGGCCTCTATAGCCTCAGACAGTCAGCCATCGAGCATTTCAATTTTTCATCACCATCGGACTGGAGGTCCTACAGAGATCATTGAATGTGGGTGGACGTATGGGAGGCCCTCTACGATCAATAAAGCAACGAGGAGTACTCCAGTAGATGACAGAGGGTCCGATAGAATCGGACCGTCCAGCAGGATCCGATCATACACACAGACGACTCCATCAATACACATATTGTGGCCGATAGACTGATAAAAAATCTATACCAAAACTCTTTACTAAAATTGTAAAAATTCTTATATGTATGCTTTAATTAATTTAATTTTATTATTTACTTATTGTAGATACGGTAGTTGGGTCATCCACCAAGCCAGCTGCGGTTGTGGGAGGCCACACACAAGTCTAGGAGGACTGGTAATTACTTAGATTTTAGGTTGCAACAAATGACGGTAAAATTTTAAACTATATTTATTAAATTATTACAAGATCTAATATGTATATTAGAACTAATGTATTTCTGAATTGTGTAGGCAGATTATGTGGAGTACGTTGTTGCACGGTACAGTGATGACCAATCCACTAAACCCCTCCTTGACCTTGAGGGATGGCTCAGGGTCACCAGAGGGGTAAGAGCTGGATCATAGGATTCGGTCACAGCTTCGACCCTCCAGTGGCTCAATACTTTTTGACATCTTCACAGGCCTCGACGTCCCAGACTTGGAGTGATGCACACGTGGAGGTGGTCGTACAGAGATTTCTCAGCCAGCGATCTTAGAGCTTTTGAGATGCCGTTCGCAATACGGTTGTGGAGATTCTTCGAGACCCATAGTTGTGCGACCAGTTGGGCTTATTATTCCAGCCATCACGTCAGGTAATTTATTAGTAAACTTTTTACTTGTTTTAAGTTTTCATATTTAAAAGCTTCACATATTTAGGCTTGAATTGGAGAAGGGGATCTAGGGGCTAAAAGTTCAACCTAACCATCCAATTGATAGATTGGAGGTATCTGTAGCTCCATATCATCAAATAAAATATATAAAAATAATCTGTTCAAGAATCGAATGAGTGTATCAAAAGGTATACCTCCATATTGAAAGATACGCCTCCATATCGAAGTTTATTTATAATATTTTATTTTTCTTCATTTCAAGATACTGGAACATTTGGCTCTCTTTCACCAGCTACTGGAGAAGAGCGAAGGAAGAGGAGGAGGATGATGAGGAGGATCTGATTTGATTTTTTTATTTTGATGTATTATATTTTTTTGATACTGCTTGTAAATTATATAATTTATATTTTAATATAATATAATTAATTTTTATTTGTGATTGTCATGTTATCTTTGGATTTTAATTATAATAGGTGTTAGGAACCATAATTGATTGTGATTAATTAAATAGATTTTAAAAATATTACTATATTTTTTTTTAAAAATAAAATTAATTATCACCGACGGTATTAGCGACGACAGAACCGACGCTAACACTTATTAGAAACGATAGTAGCGACAAAATAGTCATTGCTATTTTTTTATTTTTTTAAATTTGATTTAAAAATAAAATAAATAAATAGTAATGGAATTTGACTGTCACAAATGCCGTTAGCAGTTGTTACCGATCGCTAAAAAACTCATCGCTAATAGGGGTAATTAGCGATAAAGATTGTTCCAACTACCAATTAGCGACGGTATTCCATTGCTAATACTATTACCGACGGGAAAACCACTATTAGCGATGGCAATTAGCCATTACTAATAGTAAAATTTCTTGGAGTATAGACAACTAAAATCTTATGAGTAGAATTATCCTACATATGATTTGGAATTAGCTGCTATGGTTTCGCTCTCAAAATCTAGAGAATTATCTTTATAGAGTACAATGCAAAGTATTCACTAACCATAAGAATTTGAAATATATATTTTCTTAAAAAATTAAATATGCGACAAAGAAGATGGTTAGAATTATTGAAAGATTATGATTTGATGATAAGTTATCATTCTGAAAAGGCTAACGTAGTTGCCGATACCTTGAAAAAAAAACTATCTAGAACTTGGCTATCTTAATCACCCAACAAAGGTGAAGTTTGGAAGACATGAGGAAACTTGAGTTAGAGGTTTGACTACATGATTCAGAGTTACAACTAGCAAATATGAGAATTCAGCCGACACTTATAGAAAAGATTAAAGCTGTTTAGAATTATAATCCACATTTATTAAAGATAAAGGAATCACTAGGATCAGCTGGCCAATTTGAATTCAAGATTTACGATGATGGCTTTTGAGTTTTCAAATAGAATCTACATACCTATGGATTCAGAAAACAAAAAAATCTTCGGGAAGCTCATTAGATGGGATATACGGTTCATCCAGATGGTACTAAGATGTACAAAGACTTATTAGAGACATATTTATGGAATAACATGAAGAAAAAAATTGCTCAATTCGTGGCTTAATGCTTAGTGTGCCAACGATCAAGGCTGAACACCAAAGGCTAGTAGGACTACTTCAATCTCTTGATATTTCAATATGAAAGTGGGAACATATCATTATGGATTTTGTAACTAAGTTGCCCAAGACTCCTGATGGTAATGATGTAGTTTGCATTGTTGTGGATAGATTAACAAAGTCTGCCCACTTTTACTTATCAGAGTTGGTTTCAGTTTGAAAAAATTAGCAAGCTTTTATATAAAAAAATTATGAGGCTACATGAAATTTTTGTGACCATCATTTCAGACCGAGACCTCAGATTCGTATCATAATTTTGGAAGAGTTTGCAAAAAGCCTTAGGAACTAAATTGAACTTCAGTATAGCTTTTCATCAACAAACTGATGGCTTGTCAGAGAGGATTATTTAGAGCTTAGAAAACATGCTTAAGACATATATTTTGGATATGAGATGTTCATCGGATGAGCATCTGCCTTTGCTTGAGTTTGCTTATAATAACAATCATCAAGCTAGTATTAGAATAGTATCTTATGAAGCATTATATGGTGCCGATCACCAATTCACTGGGATGATGTTGGTGAGCAAAGATTATTGGGATCAAAAATTATACAGCAAGCAGTCGAGAAGATTCAGATAATCAGAAAATAAATTCCTATGGCCCAGAGTAGGCAAAAGAGTTGTACAGATGTTCGAAGATAAAAATTAGAGTTTCAAGTCAGGAACATGTGTTTCTTAAAGTATCTCCTTCAAAAGGAGTTTCGAGGTTTGGTATCCGGGGTAAACTAAATCCCAGGACCATTCGAGATTTTGAAAAGAATTGATGAGGTAATCTATCGAATTGCCTTACCGCCTTCACTTGTTGGGGTGCACAATGTTTTTCATGTCTCTATGTTAAAGAAATATATGCCAGACTTAAATCATGTTGTGGAACTTGAACCATTGTAAACTCAGAAGGACTTGTCATATGAAGAATATCCAATACAGATAGTGGATCATAAAGATAAGGTGCTGAGACGTTGTATTATTCCTTATGTCAAAGTGCAATGGAGTCATCATACGAAACAAGAAGCTATATGGGAACTAGAGCAGACTGTTCAAAAGGAATAAAACTCTCTATCTTTTCTTATATTCTATTTTTTCTATTTCTTTTTGAGATAGAGATCGTCTTTCTTCCTTTGTCTTTTTTTTTGGGCATCTGAAAGAAATCTTTTGGGTGATTGTGCTGATTAAAGGAGGATCGGACTAAGCCAAGTTGTTGTATCTTTAGGACGAGACCACTGAAGACCCACATGTAGAGGGCAAATTATGTTCTTAGGAAAATATTTCACACATCTCGATTAAGACAAATCTTCTTAATCTTTTTCTTATTTTAGTATTTTGTTTTCTTTATAAAACCATTTTAAAACCATATGAACAGCAATAGTAATTTCTAGGTATTTTGAATGTTTTCTCTAACAAGTATTCCCAAGAAGAGGCTTTTGTCCAGGATGATGTTTGTGGATACAAAGCCCAGTGTGTACTAGAAAGATGGCAATTTTGGAAAATGGTCACCAAGTAATTGGACTCCCTGTCATCGAAAGTTGATAGTAACCTTCTCCTACTCTGATTGTCTATTGCGATTCCTAGAAGAGAGATGGATCCCCAGCATGTGAAGAGACTTGAATTCATATCGGCCCGTAGAAGGTAGGCCAGGGTTCTACCTACTGGTCCACCGGCTCCAATGAGGGGTGATATCTAGGTTTCGACCGCCAAATCGAAACCTGTGGTTAGAAAAAATGAGAATCCTGCTTCGATCATCGAGCCTGTGATTCTTTTGTCGACGGTCGTGGTGGTCACACTCAAGGAGACCCCGTCGGAAAGGATATTGATGGAGCAAGCATAGGAGAGGATGCAAGCAACCACCCATCAGGAGCTTTAGCGGAGATACCAGCAGAGGGCACGGTCGGTTTCTCGAAGGGATGCCGGAAGCGGGCATGGAGACTAGTGAGTCCCAAGAGCCGGTGATGGCTGTCCGATGTACCCCTATGGTTGTCCTCTACACGAATCCTTCACAACCGACATCTTCTGCTCCCTCAGCGATAGAGGATCTCCAAGTCACTGCAAGACTCCTGAGGGATTTTCTTCCTCCATTCGAGGGTGGCCTTTGGATGAACGAGGAGCGCAACAACAAATGTTGGGCACCTTTAGATCTTTCATCCAAGTTGAAGGTCTCCAAATGCTTTCTTTCAATCTTCTACCACCTGCAATATTTTTACGTTATTTATAAAATTTTGCACAGGTGGGACATTACCTTACTAATTTTGTCAGCTCCACCCCTGATGATCTATTCTTGGAACTTATGGCAGCGAGAGAGGAGATTGACATGTTGAAATATCAATTGGAGTAGATGGAGAACAAGAATGACAAGTTGGTGAAGGAGCCTAACTCTTCTAAAGAATCCCTCCATGAAGCCCAAGAGACAATTAATTGTCAAGATAAAGAATTGAGGTAGACTGAAAAGTAGATTGAGGCTCTCGAGTCGTAGAGATCTAGAGTTGAAAAGAAGGTTGAAGATCTCGAGAGACAGATTGAAGGTCTCGAGAGACAGAGGTCAGAGGTCGAGAGAGACTATCACCGAGTGCATGATGATTTGGAGCGCCTAAGGAGGACACTCGGGGGAGGAGAAGCCGCAATCATTCCCTCCTCGAAGGAGTCCCCACGAGGGCCCATCTAAGAGGGCCAGAACTTCAAAAGGGACGAGTCGTGGAGAAAGAATGCCTCGGGGAGATGGGCACTCCACTTCTAAAAGGATCTAGGCATCTCCAGAGCTACCTACTGAAACTCGGAAGACCTAAAAAAATGCTAAAAATAGAGAAAGTCGGTTGGCTAAGAATGGAGCCAAAATCATAATTCAAGCTTGCAGGGCGGCGTTCTTGATGGGCTTCGAGAATGCAGCCATCCAGATCGAGGGAGATGTTGGTGCCGAGGAAAGCTGTTATGGGGATAGTCGCCCTAGTAATGCTTCCAAGTAGTGATTCGCATCTCTTCTCTTTTTTTTCATAATATGAGCCTTCTAGTCTTGTAATAAAATTTTCATAGGAACATATAAATGCATTTATTTTGGTTCCATGTATGGATGGATACGAATCATGCTATGAAGCATACTGATCGAGTGTCAATATATACTAGGCACCTAGCTACAACTTGAAATCATAAAACTTGATTAAGGCTATAACTTAAGCAAGTGCATAATCCAGGCCATGTTTCGAGCAAGACATGGGCCGAGCCATAATCTAGGCTGAAATCCGAGCTAAATTAAATTTAGCCATGGTTAGAACAATAAAATGCAATATGAATTATAATTCAAATTCTGATCTGGGCCAAATGTCTCATATCTATCATACAGATTTTGAAAAGACCGAAATTCGAATCGTATCCACATAGAAGGTGTTGGCGCACGTCTCCGCACATCCCCTTGAAAGTGGCGTAAAGCATGATTTGTCTGCCACTGACTTTAACTACCTAATCGATGGCAAAATTATATCTGTCAGTGGTCACCATGCATTGTGCGCACGTTCGCCTTTCGCCAATTCACATCTCCTGCAATTACTGCGCTGATGGGAGGTGATCCTTGGAGGTTTCGCTGATCCATGGACTATTTAAGGCCTCAGACAAGATCAGGCGTAGGCCTTTGCAGAGTTTCTGATTGTTTTCTCCTCTTTTGGCGTAGGTGCTTCATCTTCCTTCCACTATCCTCTATGTTTTCTTTTCAGATGAGGGAAATGGACTCTACAGATCCTGACTTTGTGCCACTAGGATATCAATCCAAGCTTTCTGAGAGGGACATAGTAGTACTTCATGATCAATACCAGATCCCTCCAGAGTTTCAGATAGAAGTTTCGGATCCGAATGATCGAGTCTGTCAACCGTCTTCGGGACAGATGAGCATTTACGAGGAATATTTTTGGGCAGGGTTGCGACTTCCTCTCCACCCCTTCTTTGTGGCGCTCCTTCGATTTTTCAAGATATCACCATACACGGTTGTGCCAAACTCATGGTGGCATATCTGTAGCTCCACCTTAGTGTGTCTTGGCTGGGATCAATCCCAGCGTTACATTCTTTTGCCTCCTTTTCAACCTCAGACGGCATCCGAACTCATGTGGACGGTGGTACATGACGCCATGAAAGAAGAAGGATGGCTTCTGTTTACAGTTTCTGGGCATGCCTTCTGCCGTCCATGGCTGAAAATCGTGGTTCATCTTCATCTCTCAGATGTTAGGCGAAGATTGGGGCTTCGTCGTTTGGGACGAACGACAATAGGCCATGCTAAAGGAGCCCTCGATGAACGGGCGCTTGGGGCAGGATTTGACAATTTTGCGTGGCTTCAAGGTCCCAAATCTAAGAGAGCTACTGTCGGCCCAGAGACTATTTAATGTCGGCATCAGCCAGGCCACTCTCCAAGATAAGTGTGGGTCGACTGCTTAGGCCTTGATATCTTTTAATTTTCATTACTCCTCCCTTGATAATTCGGTCATCTAAGTTGTAAAGGTAGTTGCTGGGAAGAGCCCGAGTCCATCGAAGAAAATGAGGAAGAGGATCCTACGAAAAAAGGTAGCTGAGCCCATGGGTGGGCAGAGCACTTGTGCCAGAGTTGGGAATCCTGCGCAGCCAACTCTAAAGAAGAATTCGAGCTTCCTTGCACTGGCGACCCTGGAATCGTGGGGGTGTGTGGTGGCTCGCTTGTTGCCTCAACTACTGCAGGCAACCAGGAGGGCCAAACAGACCAAAATTTGGAGGAGGTAATTCTGAGTTTGCCCCTCCTCCAAGTCTGCCTGCTCAACCAATATCCCCAATCATTGATCCCTCAGGCGAGATGACAGCTGAGGCAGTTGGTACGTCTAGAAACGCACCGACCACCTTGAGGCTCGAGGCTTCAGCCTTGAGGGACCCCAAGTTGGTGAGTGAGTTGCTTTCCGAGATGCTCGTTCCTGCCGATGCAAACAAGCTGCTAAACGTCCCTTAAAAGGAGATGAGGAAAGCAGCTATGAACTGCCTCATCCGAGTATGCTGAAGCTCCTGCAATTTCATTTACTTTGTATATATATTTATTGTTTACTCACTAGGGCTATTTTTCATCAGCTCATCTATTATTTGAATGGATACATAGAGAGTTCCCACGAGCTCACGAAGGAGAAAAAGAAGTTCGAGCTCCAGGTCCAGATGCTCAAAGATGCAAAGGAGAAGGCTAAAAGAAAAGCTGGAGAGGCCTCCATGAGAGCCGACATCGTCGATAGGAGAGCCGAGGATGCTGAAGCTGCATTAAAGGGAGCTATCGAGGAGAACTCCCGATTGCTGGGGAGAATAAAGGAGCTCGAGGCCTAACTGGAGGCAGTAGAGAAGAAGACAGTGGAGGCTGCTTCCAAGGCTATGGAAGACTTTCAGACCTCAGAGGAGTATAAGAACGAGAAAGTCAAATATTTGTTGATGCCCATGATGCTGGGAAGCAATCAATTTGGGACAAAGTTGTCGTCAAGCATCTAGAACTGGATCTGAACTTCTTAGATGAAATCTGAGATCCCACCACAGTGGATATCTCCATGACAGTGCCTCAGCTCCAAGCGCTGCCTTGTAGCCTTCTTGTTTTTTTTTCTTTTGAAGTAGGATCCTTCATGGTCATTGTAAAAATTTAAGAGAAATAATAAAATTTATCTTAATCATACCTTATCCTTTTTACTTGTGCATGCCAATCCGAGGCGATCATTTGTTAATGCCACTCTGAAGCAATTAGTTAATAATGTTGCTCCGAGGCAATTAACCGAGCGGTAACTTCATTCTGCTCTTTTAATGCAGACGATCATGGGGAATGATGGCCGTTGGCCTTCTTGATAAGGTTATGCCTGAGAGAGAGTACAGGATGTGTAAAGATATGCCACGTGGCCATGACTCAATTTGCGAAACATCGTCAGGATTTATTCTGATAGTGGAAAAGTACATCATTAATTGCTCGATGAATAGTCACATATTTTTTGATCGTCAATTGGCAATTGATGCAATCATTGGTGCTTATAATAAGGCCAATGGATGGAAAACTCAATCTCCCATCTTCTTTCTTCGCAAAAACTCATCTATTCTGCTGTGATGGCATCGCCCCGCACTCCCCTTTGCATCCTCCTTTGCCGTTGATGAAGGCCAAGGTGGTAAAGGAGAGGTGGGCCTTTATAAGAGAGGCCTGGAGAAGGGCGAGAACCAAGAGCGCAGGTCCATCTTCCTCCCTGCTCATCTTATGAGTGGCAGGCTCAGCTCATCTGGATCCAAGAGGCAGCGTGTGCCTGCGGCATCTTGTTCCTACAGCATCTTATATTCTCCTCGATGACGTTTTGAGAGTCTGGTTAGTTAGCCCTCACGAGAAGCATTGTACGCCTGCGGCATCTTATGCCTACAGGATCTTGTGCTCTCCTCATCTTTGTACGAGGGGCATCATATGCCTACGGCATCTTGTGCTCTCCTCAATGATGTTTTGAGGATTTGGTTAGTTAGCCCTTACGAGAGGCATCGTGTGCCTGCGGCATCTTGTGCCTACAGCATCTTATACTCTTCTCATCTTCGTGCAAGGGGCAACATATGCCTGCGATATTTTGTACCTACGATATCTTGTGCTCTTCTCATCTTCGTGTGAGGGGCAGCGTGTGCCTGCGACATTTTTTGCCTACGACATCTTGTGCTCTCCTCGACGGTATTTTGAGGGTCTAGTTAATTAGCCCTTCGGAGGTCCCTTAGGGTCTCCCTCCGCTTCTTGTACGACTTGGACTTTACAGGGGTCTTATAAGTTAGCCCTGCCTCTAAGTTGTCGAGGTCTTCTTGGATTGTCCTCCATGAGTCGATCGTAGTCATGGTTAAGGAAACTATAAAATTAACTAAAAAGAGATTTAAACATTTTGGGATGCCCTCATGCTAGCATAAATTGGTGAACCAAAAGATTCATTCGCATAAAAAGATATTACAACATCATTGATAGTACATACGGAGGTTGGTCGAGTTCCATGGTCTGGAGATCGGTGTCCCATCAAGCTATTTGAGCCTATAAGTTTCAGAACATACTACTTCGTCCAGCTGATAAGGATCTTCCCAATTGGGTGACAGCTTCTTCTGCTCAATGGGATGTAAAATCTTAGCCCACTGCAACACCAGATCGCCAGCTCAAAATTCTTCAGTTTAACTTGAGAGTTGTAATACCTGACCACTCTCTAACGGTAGGCAGCCATTCTCATAGTGGCACGCTCTCTGCTCTCTTCAATTAAGTCAAGATTAGCCCGTAGCCATACTGAGTTGGTATCTTCATTGTACTCCTCGACTCTAAGGGAAGAAAGTCCGAACTCTATAGGGATGACCGTCTCAGTCCTAAATGCCAAGTTGAAAGGGGTCTCGCAAGTTGAGAGCCTCTGGGTGATCCGGTAGGCTCACAATATATGATAAAGCTCGTCGACCTATGACACCCCAGTTCGATTGATCCTGGACTTTAAGCCTTGTAGGATGGTTCGATTGGTCATTTCTACCTCTCCATTCGCTTGTAGGTGGCCTACTGAAGTAAACGATATTCAATCTAATATTCTCTACAGAACTCACAGAGCCAGATACCGCTGAATTGTCTGCTCTTATCTGTGATCAATACCCTAGAGAGTCATGGTGGCAGATAATAGATTTTTAGATGAAATCCTTCACTTTGGCTTCTGTTATGTGGGCCAGAGGCTCAACTTCGACCCACTTAGTAAAGTAATCGATGGCCATCAGAAAAAACTTGCACTAACCTGAGGCAAGAGGAAAAGGGCCAAGAATATCCATCCTCCATTGGGCGAACGGCCAAAAGGCGCTGACAGGAGTCAAGGATGCTGTCGGCTGGTGCTGGATATTGAAAATTCTTTGACAGCGATCACACTTTCTGACAAACTCACCTGCACTTGCTGCATAGTTGGCCAGTAGTATCCTTGATGGAGAATCTTATAGGAGAGAGATCTACCCGCCAAATGGCTCCAATAGATGCCTTCATGGACCTCCTATAGTGCATAATCCACCTTGGACAGACATAAGCATTTCAATAATGGCATGGAGAAGGACTGTCTGTACAGCTTATCGTCGTAGAGGACATAACAGACAGCTTGCTTTCTTACTTTTTGAGCTTCCCTAAGATTAGACGGCAGCTCATCCGACCTCAGATATTTGAGTAGAGGGTCAATCCAGCAGGACTCTTCATCAATTTATTGAATAGTGAGGGACTCCTCGAGGCTCGAGGTTTCAATACCTCGAATAAGTCCTTTTTCCCAATCGGTGGTAGCAAAGCTGCCAGCTTTGATAGTGCATCCGCCTTGGCATTGTCCGTTCTGAGGACCTACTGAATGTCAAAGCTCAAAAAAATCGAGGTTAAGTCTTTATTTTTGGAGATATCTTTTCATATTCTCCTCTCAGGCCTCATAGCCACCCTTGATATGGCCAACCACTAACTAGGAGTCGCTGAAGACCTTTCGATGCTTGGCCCCCACTTCCCTCGCCACTCTGAGGCCAAAAAGTAGGGCTTCATACTTCGCCTCATTATTGTTACGGAGAAGTCAAAGCATAAGGTGTATCCTGCCACCTCTCCTTTAGGATTGGTTAGGATAAGTCCAACCCCTGCTCTCGTCGCACTTGACGAATCATCCACATGTAGCATCCAGAGCTCCTTTGGGTCAGAGCCTATGTCTACCT
>KE505907.1:107291-117959 GCA_000441515.1 Elaeis oleifera | reverse complement strand
TTCGGGTATGGGTTTGGGTATTACCCATATCCATAGGTTCGGGTCGGGTTCGGGTTCGGTTCGGATAGAAATAGCACTACCCATATCCTACCCATACCCGTACTATAGTTTCGGGTTTACCCAAACCCGGTCAAACCCTATTTTCGGGTTTGACCGAATTCGGGTAGGGTGCATACCCATCGGGTCGGATCAATTTTGCCATCCCTACTTTTTCAAACTTTCTACGGCCCTCGAGTCCTCCTCATTTGGAATGGAACACTCAAGTATGAAGTCTGTCAGCACTTGGGCCTTGATGGAAGCCACAGACGGCACTGCACGTCCAACTCGACGAGTTCCAAAGACCACTTCACATTCACCCCAAGGTACTCGAGTGGTGGAGAATGACTTTAATTGGCTGATCAATAAGCAGGATCATCGTATGAGCCTGAAAATAAGGCCACAACTTCCTCACCATGACGATCAGTGCAAAAATTAACTTCTCAAATTTAGAGTATCTAATCTCTGCATCATGGAGGATCTTATTGGTGCAGTACACAGGCCTTTATACTCATCCTTCTTCCCGAACCAAGACTGAGCCGATTGCGATAGGGAAGACGATGATATAGAGAATCAGCTCCTCACCGTGCCGGGGCTTCGAGAGCAACGGTGAGAAGCTGAGGTACTGCTTCAACTCCTCAAATGCCTTCTGATACTTGGCGGTCCACTGAAAGTCTCTTGGTTGTCTGAGGGTCTTAAAAAAAGGGAGACATCTTTCAATCGATCTGGAGACAAAGCGATTGAGCGAAACGATCTTACTAGTGAGGTACCGTACTTTCTCAATAGTCTTTGACGGTGCATCTCAAGGATCGTCTTGATCTTCTTGAGATTCACCTCAATGCCTCTTCAAGAGATCATGAACCCAAGAAACTTATCAGTGGTGACTTCGAAAGCACATTTCATCGGATGCAACTTTATCTGAAATTGACAGAGAGTATCAAAAGTCTCTCGAAGGTCAGCAACATGATCTAGGACAGCTCGACTCTTGACAAGCATATCATCAACATACACCTCCATATTATGGTTGAGTTGATCTTTGAAGATTTTGTCCACCAACCGCTAATAGGTGGCCCTGTATTCTTCAAGCCGAAGGACATCATCCTATAACAATAAAGTCCACGATCAGTGATAAAGACTGTTTCTCCTCATCTTTAGACGCCATCTAGATTTAATTATAACCAACAAAAGTATCCATGAAACTGAGGAGCTCATGCCCGAAGGTGGCATCCACCAATTGATCGATCTGAGATAAAGGATAGCTGTCTTTGAGACAGACTTTGTTGAGATCGATGAAATCGATGCACATGCATCACTTTTCATTTGCCTTTTTGACTAGCACAATATTGGCTAGCTAATCTGGATACATGCTTCTCTGATAAACCAACCTTGAGCAATTTGTCCACCTCCTCAACTATAGTCTTTTGGCGCTCCAAGACAAAACTCTGCTTCTTTTGCTTCATCGGACGATGGATTGGATCCACCTTTAGATGATGAGATATCATCTCCGAATCGATGCCAAGCATGTCTGCAGCCGACCAAACGAAGAGATCTGCATTCTCCTACAAAAGAGCTGTTAGTCAATTTTAGTTTCGTCATCCAAGCATGAGCCAATCTTCACCATCCAGCCTGGGTTCTCCTTCTCCAGCGAGACATCCAGGAGGTCCTCGGTCGGCTAGGGACACCCTTCAATTAGGTCATCACAAGCGTCCAGCCCTATCGGGAGCTCAGGTTGGACCTCCGCCTGGGGCAGTTGGCCTTCTGCTCGAAGTTTAGTGGCAAAGCAATCTCAGACCATGGCCTGATTGCCTCGGATCTGTCCTACTCCATTCTTGATCGAAAACTTCACCATTAGGTGGTAGCTTGATACGACCACTTTTAGAGTCCACAAGCTTGGACGACCAAGGATTGCGTTGTAAGCTGAGGGGAGCTTAACCATCAAGAAGTTAACTTGAGTGATCGTTCGTCGAAATGGAGTACCCACGATGAGAGGTGACTTGATCATTCCCTCCGGGATCACCAAGCTCCTAAAGAAATCCTGGATCAAGATGTCGAATCTACTTAGGTGGTCAGATATTTACCCCATCTGAATGAAGAAAGTAAAGTTCAAGATATCTACCAAGCTTTCATTATCAACAAAATATGATGTACATTGAAATCAGCGATATTCGCTATTACAACTATCGCATCATTGTGCGGGGCCAGGACATCCTCTGCATCATGTTCGATGAAGATGATAGCCTCCTACTCATCTTCAAGCCTCGACCTCTTCGCATTCAGGGGCTCCGCCAATCCAGATGACCCCCCAATGATCATGTGGATCTCTCTACGAATGGATCGCTCTTCTTCCACCGCTTGTCTCCCCGCCTGTCGTCACTCTTGTTGCACCAATGCCGGCTACGGCTGAGGCAGAGGGAACGACTGTTGAGGTAAAATAGACGGCTGTTGAACTCTCGAAGGTCGACGGTGAGGAGCCACCCTTCGGACAAAGTGATTCACTCTTCTCTGTCTGACGAGCCTCTCAATCTCATCCCGAAGCTGGTGGCAATCTTCAGTATCATGATCGTGATCACAATGGTAAAACAATACTTATTAGGGTCGCAATGGCACTCCGACTTCGTCTGCATCTGCGAAGGCTCAGATTGCAGTGTCATTTGAAGAGGTGCAAGAAAATTTGGACCGTTTAGACTGCGGTTGTCAGATTCTGGACTTGTTAGAAAAGCTGGTTGAATTAGTCAGCCATGACCAACGCTGGCTAGGCCAGCTGGGCTGGTGGTGGAACCTCCGACGTCGTTGGCTGAACTTAGTTGTTGGCTTGGCCTACCGCTTGGCGGAAAGGTGGCAGCATTGGAGAGTCGAAAAGATGTTCGTCTAGAAGCCATGATACGAATATCGATCCTTCCTCTATCTGTTGCTGCTGAAATCGATCGAGGTCAGAGAGAGGGCGGCTGAGCCTTGCGTAGGATTGCCGGTGCTAGAACAATATGCAAAACAAATCCAACTGGAAGTTGTTGCTCCGATGAGGATTCTCCAATGCTCAAGTCAGATTCAGAGAAAGAAGCAGCAACGACTTCTCTGAGATGGATTGATTAGCTTACTTTTGATCTTCGGAGCTCCGATTGTTTATATAAAAGGTTATCGAACAGCTGGTTGCACAACTGTGAGATCGTACGATCTCGATAACATCGGATCGTTGAACATGCCATTACGAATGAGATAATCTAGCCTTCAATTGCTCCCACGAAATTGAGAGAGTCGGTTATGCCTAAGTCAATTCACTTGGAGTGGACAACTATCGCACACATCAAAAAAATAAGCCGATTGAGGCAATAGAGGTGGCTCGTATGCTGAACGGACCATGTGGGCACCTCAGCTCGGTATAACGGTTGGTGGCTGTAACAATAGCTCGGAAGTCTGAAGTAACCTATGACACCATGCCGATCCGAGCACTATGACACCATGCCGATCCGAGCACTTGTGGTAACCACCGGTCCGAGGTACTCACGGTAACCACCGTAACATCCTGGAAGGAGAGGAAGCTGCATCATCTTTATACAAGCTTTCAGAATCTGAACCCTGTGTGCAAAGATTGGTGGGGTCAATGGAAGGAGAGGAACCGATCCAAGCTTCAGAATCCGATCCAAGCACTCGCGGTAACCGTCGATTCGAGGCACTCACGATAACCGCTGTAACAATCAGGAAGGAGAGGAAGCTGCATCATCTTTTATACAGGATTTCAGAATCTGAACCCCTGTGTGAAAAGATTGGTGGGGTCAATGGAGCAATTCTTATACTAGCGGGGAAGGCAAGTAGTAAATCAGAAAACCTTTCAACTGTTGAGAGAGCTGAAAAAACTATAGAGAATCTGGAGAAGTGTGAAAACAATGTGAGGCAAATGGCTGAAAATGTTGATGATTGTATCAGAAACCTGTGACAACAGAACTATGACAACCTCCACATGTGATGGCCTTTACACAGCTTCCTGTGACTTTATAAGATTGCCCTTCTGAAATCCTATTCCCACAATGTTGATGATTGTGTCAAAAACCTGGGACCAAACATTCATTTCATCAAGATTGGAGAGTTCATAGATAGTGGGAAAACTACTCTTGTCATTATGACAAACATAACTCTACTGGGCATTACAACAAACAGATGGAAGACAACTCAATAATGGTACTTAAAATGAAAGTAAAATTTGTAAAGGGCTTTTTTGGTGGAGCCAGGGAAGGCTATTAATGGTGGTGGTGGTGATGGCAAGGTGGTGTTCTTGATGGGGAGAAGATGAGGCAATAGTGGTTCGGGGTCTTGGTCGACGGCAAAGGCGAGAGGATAAGAGGCAGAGAACTCACCTACACAAAAGTTGGCGAGTGGAGATAGAAGGTGGTGGCTAGATCTGGGCTTTCGAGGTTAAGTGCAACAATGGGGGCACGAAGGGAGAATTCGACGATCTTAGAGGAAAAAAGGACCTTTGGAGGATTTTTTTTTCCCCCCCTATAGGTTTTGCCACTTCCCATCGTTCTATCCTCCCTGGGTTCAACCAGCCAAAAGGTGTCGAGGAATGAAAATAGGTTTTTACCCATAGGATCCACATATTCTATAGGATTTTTTGGGCTATTTTCAACGTTTCCAAATAGGCTCCTAATCCTATTTGGATATTTCTGCTGGGTTGGACTAAATTATATGCAAATGTCTAATATTATAGAATATAAGGCTTGGCCCAGCCCTTATCAATTGGACCTCTTCCACTCCATTCTCGTAGGGTGGAAAAATAACCTAAGGAGGTCATGTTTTCTCCCAGTGGGATTTGGGCCAGCCTAGTCTGAAAAAATTCTTGTGAATACTGTGAAATAGGCCTTGCCTGGCTTGTGTCCCTGTAAATCCCATTGCATTGCACAGGATTATCCAAACAGGCCCAAAATGTTTCTCTTTTGCATAATAGCAGGAATTTTTTATGCCAGCAATAGTGATATTAAGTATTCCTTAGTTGATCGCCACGATTCTCAATCCACTAAAGGTTGTAGACCTACAAGCTGATGAATTGGGAGTGTCAAATGGTTCGAGAAGGTTCTAGATGGTGCTTCATGCTATCAGCTGTCATAAGCTGAATCAAAAAAAAAAAAGGAAGAGAAGTTCAATTTTAGATGGGCCTGGAGTGGAGGGCTCTATTATCAGCAAGGCCCCTTCCTGTTGTGCTGTTCTGAGAAGAAGATATGCAGTGCAATATATTTCTCAATGAAGTTGCGTGCGAGCTCTCATCTGTGATTGCCTGCCTAATGCTTTATGTACAGAATGGAGCAGAGACTGATTCTAGGTACTGTCTCAATATCAAGAACCCTAAGGAAATGATTTGCCCAAGGCAAGATATGACTCTTATAATGTGATTAATTAACTAACAAGAAGTTCCTTTAGAAGTTTGTGCTTCCACATAAGAAGACTCCAATGCTTCATGAAGCTTATGTTAAAACTTGCATGATGCAAGCACTCAGCAAAACAAGGGAAATAACTATCGTTGACTCAAGAGTATAAATCTTGTAAACTGAGAATTTCCTTTGCTTTGGATGTTTGAGCTATACTTTGTGAGGGAGCTAGGATTTAAATGAACTCTTAGATTTATATTTCTTCATAATTTATTCATGTTACCTGTTGTCGATTATGTAGTTTTTTAACAACGAAATAGGGTAAGCCTTTGTTCTTTGTAACCATCAAAGTATAGGCAAAAGGTTAACGAATATGTAACTTGGAGGAAGGTCATCGGTTAGAATAAAAAGGGACAGGTTGCCACCAATTTTTTAAGAAAAAATTGGAACCTTGGGTTTTGATTAATGCACAAAAGGCTAGGGTTACAACCATAGGTAAGGTTCAAGGGCACAGCTAGGGAAGCATTAGCGCCCCCAAAGTCAGATCAATCTTAATGTCAGGATCGTTCAGACATTGAGGTGGGCTCTACTAAAGCCACTTTTGAACAAACACTCACCAAGGTGAGTTTCATTTCACAAAATGAAGCATCGATTACATGCCTCGCCAAAACAGATGTAGGTCTAGCGTTTGTAATGCGGTTCTATGGATTAAAGGGGAAGAGGATTTAAGGGTCATGTACCCCACCTTTCACTATAAGCCTAAATCAAAGAAATCAAAGAAAAATGCAAGAAAATTAAAGAAACTATACTACAAAGACCAAAGGCATGGATCAAAATAAAATTTCACTCATGGCACCAAAGAATACATCATTTAAATGTTTTGATCTATGGCAAAAAGCCTACATGTAATGGGAAGTTAAGAGTGAGGAAAGAAAGTGTTAGATCTCATTTCGGTGTCACAAAGAAATCTCTTCTTGGGAGAGAACCCCTTCGACGGTCTCCCTTCTCTTTGCTCCTCATTGGACTTCTTGATCTTCTAAATCTAAGGTCTCTAAAATTTGAAAGAGTGGTAGGAAGCAAGGTTCACCATCTTAGTACCGGACCTCGTACCGATAAAATCCCACTACAGTATCAGCATGCGGTATAGTATGGTACAGCTGTATCGATATGGGATGGTTCAGCGTATCGATACAGTACATCCGTACCGTCTGGTATGGGACGATACGGCGAACGCTGGTAAGGAGGAATATCTATAAGTTAGCAAATTATATCTAAGATTCTGAGGCTGTGTTGGAAGTGGATCTAAGAGTGAGAGGAAAAAAATATGAGGGAAAATTCTCAATTTCTCTAGGGCTCTATGCTCTTTTTGAAAAAAATGTAGAAAGATTCTAGAAGCTCTCTCTTATGAGGTATTTATAGGTGGAGGGAGGGGCGAATCAAGGAATAGTGTTGGAGCTTCTTGATAATTCTCTAAATCTAAGAGTTCATGTGGTGCCAAGTGTAGAAAGTGAATAGGGGACAAAGGGTGGCATGGATGTCCACGTTCTCCAAAGACTTATTGACTATTTTCCTTCATGTTCTCATTTGCATTGTTAGAATAATGAGCATTTTCCTTCATGGTGGTCATTTCTAATTTTCAATACTTTGTGAGAATTTTCTATCCTAGTTTGTCTATCTCTACCATAAAAGTATCGAGCACCTTCCTCCAATCCTGCTCACTTCTATTCCAAACCAAGTATCAAGTATTTACATCTGTGAGGGAGGGTCACATTATATGGCCATACCCCTGCATGCGTAGAGGCTATTTCCGAGTTGGAATCCATGACTTCCAAATCAAAATGGAGCAACATTACCATTGCGCCTAAACTCACCCTCTCTGACTAACTACCTCATTCCCAAAATTAGAGCAATGAAATTTACTTATGGGCCTGCCTATCTCTATTTTAAGCTTTGAGCACCAAGTAGTCACCTATGAGTATGCCTATATCATAACGATTTGACAAGACCTCAAGTCTTCATAATGCAACTTGGAGACACCTCAAGTTCTCACAAGACGGTTTGAAAGCACCTTAAGTCTTCACTAAATCATTTGTAAACATCTAGAGTTCTCATAAGATAGTTTTGGGACACCTCCAAGTTCTCCATGGTTGAAGACACCTAATGTCATCACAGAACAATTTGGAGACATCTCGAGTTTTCACAAGAGATTCGAAGACACCTCAGGCCTTTACAATCCAATTGGAAGACAAATCAAGTTCTAAAAGTATGGTTTGGACTTTGGAGACACCTCATGTCTTAACAGAATGTTTTGAAGACAACTGAAGCTCTCACAAGATGGTGTAGAGACACTTCAAGTCCTCACAAGAGATTTGGAGGCACGACAAATATTCGCTACAATTAGAAGACACCAAGTTCTTGAACTCCAGCACTCAGAATATGAAGAAGTTCAAATATTAGGCTTACTCAAATAAGACTCCTCTTCAGCTATTTAGGGGAAAGATTTCTGCAACTTATACATTGTATGTTATGTATACAACTTGTAAAAGATATAATGCATTAGTGCATTTGTTTTTTTCCATAATTCTACTTACACAATTGCACAGATGCATACACATTGCATGTGCCATTTAATTTATTAGAATTGGTTAAACAATGCTTAACAAATGAATCAAAGTTGTTCCTTATCCAAGGATGTAATTAACTGTGGTTCCATCAGGACTGCAGGAGATGGATTACCCGCATCTTAAATTGAATCCTATGGAGGACGGAAAACTTACACCACAACCATTCTCTTCACCAGCAACACTCCTTGATTAATACTGATGATTCTCTATCTTATCACAGTGATAAGTATGCGTCAACATTACTTGAGCAATAAAAGCAGCAAATAGAAGGTTTTTGGTAGATGATGAAGACAAAACTTTTAGCAGACAACACGTTAAGGCATGCAAGCAAACACACAAAATGGACTATTGACCATTTATTTCAAACTCGATTGATTGTTCAAATCTTTTCCTAAGTAAAAATCATATATAACAGTAAAAGTACTGAACATTTCTTGTTAAAACAATCTCCCATTATCTGTTGTTTGTTATTTTTCCCCTAAGTAGAATTCATATATAAGAGTAAATGTATTGAAGATCTCACGTTAAAACAATCTCTATAATATGTTGAAGAATGCAGCCATGTCCATGCCATCCACATTAAAACTTTTAGCTGGTAAGTGCACATTTCTTCCTTTATGCAAAGAAAGTTTGAAGTTATCACTCCGTTTTATTTAGAAATGATATGGAAAACAAGGCATTAAACAAAGGAAAGACAATATCAGATCCCAAGAAGTAATCAAAGCTGCCCAGTCAAAAGCTATGAGAATTACTGCAACATATAACTAAATAATCACATCGAACCAACATGGAAACAGAACAACATATTTATATTAAATTAAAAAGAGATAGTCTTAAATTTTGGCATATTCCTTTGTAGATCCCATCAATCATAATTTTAGATGAAAATATCCTTTAATAAATTTCAAAATATCTATTAAATAACAAAAATTAAAAATATTTGTGCTTAATTGGAAAAATTGGCTTCCTTCCATATTTTGGAGATATGCTCCTCGTAAACTCCCGATTCCCACTTTGCTCTTTCTTTGCTCTCTGTCTCACTTACACATCTTTCCTGCCTCCGCCTAATTTCTATTCCATCCATTGTTCCATCTCCCCTCCACCAATCCCATCTCCCTCATGCCTCCAACACCCCTACCTTCTCTCTTCGCCTCCATGACTTCCTCTCTTTGGCCCAACCACCCATGCACCATCCCTATTTCTATATCCCTTTCTCACCCCAACTCTCACTGTCCTCTCTGGCCTAGCCCTCCACCCCAACACCTTGACGCCCCTCTTCTTCTCCGCTATGCCGTGAGTGTTGGACCTTTCTTGATTCTTCCCTTTAGTCCTAGCCTTCATCCCTCTATAGACCTATAAAATTTTAATTTTAGTATTTTATATTTTTATTATTGTTGCTGCAAAATCCGCCGGCGTCGGAGATGCTGGAGTCGAGGGTGCCGCGGTCGCCGCCGGGACCTGCAAAAGAAATCTAAACCGGAGGTGGGGTTGCTCCGGCAAGATCCTCCGACGCTCAAATCAGTTCTCTGCCTCAACAAGAATGGAGTGCTCGAACGGAGATTTTAGCAGAGTTTTGAGATAGAGACTAGAGCTTAGAGAATAACGTATCTGGAGGCCTATTTATAGGCAGAGGGCGTAACAGACTTGATGGCGACGCCTGTAACCGCCTGGCAGTGGGCCGTTCAGGAGTTTGTTACGGAGGGTTGTGGAGCGGGGACGTGGGCATCGCTATGTCCTGCCACGTGGGCCGGTAGCGGAGAGTGGAAAGATGCCCGCTGTCGTGACTTGCCAGAGCATGATGGAGCCGCGTAGGGTCCGTTACAGAAAGTGGAGCGGCATCATGGCCATTATGGTGGCCTGTCAGTGAGCCCGAGCTCGTCAGGAGAAGCTCGGTAAAGGATGTCCGGAGGAGGACGTGATTCCCAGTCTGAGGAAAGCCCGGATGTTTCCGAGGTTGCTGACGAACCACTGATGACGGGTGTCTCAGACGTTGGCACTGCGTAGGCTGAAGTCGCTTTGCCGTGGAAGTTCGGTTGGAGAATTTCTGTTGGTGAAGCTCGGCTGGTATCGGTCTAGTATGGAGATTCATTTGACGGCTGTCTGCTGGGGAGACCCGGTTACATGAGGAGTCTGATGAAAGATCATCCGACGGCTGAATTCGGGAGGCGTCGCAGAAGCCTGTTACTGAAAGAACCTACAGAGTATCGTTGAAGTTCGGACGAAATTAATGAAGGTCGGTTGACACTGTTGGAGATAGGTTGGCCATTGGGGGAGTCCGGTTGCTGGAGTTCGTCTACTGCGAGAGTTCATTTGACCGTGAGGGGTCCATCCATCATAGGAGCCCGGTTGGAGCTCGTTTTTGTAGAAGCCCGGACAGGAACAGCCTATTGAGGAGGCTCGGCTGAAATCCTCTCGTAGTTGAAGCTCGGAGTAGGCCGCTCCTTGAAGGAGTTTGGACGATGTCTGTTTGTAATTGGAGTCTGAAAAAAGAGTCCGGCTCCCATAGAAGTTCGGACTGGATCTTCCTGCAATAGAGGTTAGAAGAAGTCCGGCTCCCGTAGGAGTTCGGATGAAGTAAACCGGCTCCCGTAGGAGTCCGGAAGAAGTTTACCTGCCGTTGGAATTCGTCTCCCGTAGGAGTTCGGGCGAAC
>KE505907.1:48037-84245 GCA_000441515.1 Elaeis oleifera | reverse complement strand
AACTGATATCAATTGAGAGGCAATAATATATTCCTTGTGCTGGATTTTGGGTTCACCCAAGGTCTCTATCCCAGAAGTATTTTTAGTGGATTTGTTGGGATGCTCTTGCTTATGTGTACCACTGACTGGTGAGGGTGGGGTGTCTTCCTACTGCCTAAAGGGCTCCCAAGCACTAGAGCCATCCGCAAATTGGGTAGGCCTCTTAATGCACCCATGTTCACTCCTTCATGCCATATCAACCAACACAGGTTATAATTAGCATCTACAAATTATTTCAGTCTTAATTGATTTGTACATATATCAAAAAATATGCCTTATATCAATTTATTGCCATCTAAAGGTCTAAGTATGTACACACTCCTCGAATTACACCCTAAGGTCCTAAGCTCTAGTGTTACTCTATCATGCCTCGAACCCAATGCCTGGGTTGGCCATGTGACAGAACTGCACGAACCCCAGAGCGATACCCTGGAGATCATGTAAGACCTAAAATAAATATAAATTCAAATATTTTAAAATAAATAAATACCAAACATACCAATTGAGTCAATTCATCAAAATAAATAGTTAATTTATTCAATTATATGTATTCAAATGTTCAATGATATTAAAAATTAGACTAACTATTGCACTAAGAGTTTCAATACTCGAACTTCTTGTCTAACCCATCCGAGTTAAGTATCTTGTGTCTCTAAAAAAATACAACATAGGGACGTGAGCTTTTCCAGCTCAATAAGAATTATCATACATCTACACCAATAATAATAGTTAAATTAAAATATCAATAAACATATCAAAATTAGACAAGAAACTCATGTCACATGTCCAAATAACTCAAATATTGATATATACATGTACTAAACATTTTATCAAGTAATGAATCATCACATGCCAATAAGCACAAACTTTTATTCAATCTTATCAGCTTCACTGGTCTTATCATTCATTTCTCTTTTCGCAATTTCAAATTTGGTAATCTTTATCTTTTCGACTTTGGATTAACCAAGATCATGTCTCATTCCATATTCGATCGAATTTTCATACGTAAGTCCATAGCGACTATCCTAAGTATAAGCTCTTGGAGGCTATCCTATGCATAAGCCTATGGATGTTGTCCCAAGTATAAGCTCCTAGTCGGCTATCTCACTGTAAGTCTATGGAGGCTATCCCAGGTATAAGCTACTGGTCAACTATCTCACGTATAAGCTCTTGGAGGCTATCTCAGGTATAAGCTCATGGCCAAAGATCTCATGATGAGGTAGTTCAAATAACTGCTTATTCATTTGATTATTCATACATTAATCTTGATGAAATCAATTCTAATTTATCGATAAATCCTTTACAAGTTTTAAAATGATTGAAATTACATGCCACGTAACATATCCTCAACATTGATATTTACGTATAGTAATTATAAATAATACTCATATTGAAAATCATGGAAGCCATGCCATCCCTTTCATATCAAATCTTACAATACAAATCCAACACTACCAGTCAATAAACAAATATTTATATTGGTGATCTAATATGGAGATTCTTACCTCAATTGACAACAAATTGAACTCTCTAGGTTAAGATCTGGATGTTAATAACCCTACTTGATTTTCTCCAGTCCAATGGATTATTGTCCTATAGAAAAAATTAATTTATAAATAAGATTCAATAAATCAAATTTAATTATCTAAAATCCTTTGATCAGGGTTCACCAAGGTCCACCCCTAGTCCACAAATTTTCCTTCTAAAATTTTTTTAATCCATTTAAGATAGAGAAAATAAGTAATTAATTAACTAACAAATTAATTGATAATCAAATAACTAGAGAAGAGAGAGAAACCCTCCATCTCTTCTTCTCTTCTTCTCTTCTTCTTCAAATAGGGGGTTCTTTCCTTTCTTCTTCCAACCATCATGGTGGTGCAAAACTAGGGCCGGCCACCTATGGAGGCTCTCGACAGTAGTGAGACTATGCCCCCATCAATGACCATGGTCGGTGGGGATTGGCGAAACAAAGAACACAGTCAGTGGGGGGCTCGGCAGAAACAAAGAAAATAGGAGCAATAAGTCCAGTGACTTGTCAGCTCCAAACTGCAGAGAAATCTTAGAAAAGGAGAGGGATCAATGGTTAAGACCCTTACCTAAGTCTGGCTCCGGTGATCTCTTCTCAATAGTAATACAAGAAAAAATCTAAGAAATCCCGGATGATTCATGGTGATTTCTCAAATAACTCAAGGTGGAGATCCAAGGGAGGGAAAGGGGACTCTCATAGACAGATTTCCTAAGCTAAATCAGACTCTTGCCGATTCTGATTTCAACGAAATCGAGAGAGAAGAAGACTCCCAATTAGGGTCTTCTTCCTCCTCTCCTTCCATATGCCAAGCATGTGATTTAGGTGGAATTGGGCTCGTTTAGTCTAGGTTGGGTCCAAGAACCCAAACCGAGTTGAGCTATGTTGGGCCATTAAGATAGTGTAGTACATATTAGACATTTGAAAGACTAAAATTTTAGAGGATGGATATTTGTAATACAAATATCAAAGAATTGTTCAGATAACATTATAATAACAATTAAAATAGCTTATAATAATGAGCAATTGAGAATGCATAATAGACATTAGAAAGATCATTAAGAAATATATATTTAAGTTAACAAATAATACATAAATAAATAGATTAAAAATTAGTGATATGGAACAAAATAGCAAGTATCTATATTGAAATCTTCATAGGATAGGTCCTTTGATTTTTCTCCAAAAGATAATGAGGTACTGAAAATAAAAATGGTTCAAGTAGAATGGAGGAAAACAAATTGGCAAGTAGAATGGTGGGTTGTTGCTCAGTTCAGAAATAGAGTGCATCTTATTGGAATGCGAAATATATAGAGTTGAGAGACTTTGCAAGAGCCTTTCATTTTAGAATTAAGCGATATGGAAAGCATGTAAAACTCCTTTGGGTGCAAAACATGTATCTACTAAAATGATGGATTTCCCATCTAACATACATATATTGTCAAGGCTCTCCATCCGTTACATGTATAGTGGCATTTAAGTCCACAAGGTAATATATCTTAGGTGAGGGCAGTTTGGTAGTTTGCAGAAAAGAGAGAGCATTTGGTGAACATCATTGCATTATGTTGGCAATGCTCTCCATTCATCATGTGTGCAGTCAGTGGTATTTAAGTCCCCATGGAAATGCCTCTTGAGTGAGAACAATTTTTCAATTTTGTAGAAAGGAAGAGCATTTGGTGAATATCATTATATTGAATGAGAGGATGGAAGGGACAAACACATGAGTCTACTCTAAAGGTATTCTCCAAGGGATCCATACAGTAAGTATGTGCTGGCATATAATACTTGCCAATTGCCACTTAGTGGGAGTCAAATAAGAGCTAGACCACAATATATACGGCATGCTTACCCGAAATACGATGTTTTTACCATATATGCTCCTTTTCCATTACTATAATAATTTTCTATGACATGGTTGTCCTCGAGATGGTTAAATGTTTAGCCGGCGTCTTATACTGACTAAATATTTATCTATTTTGCATACAATCGGAAAGTCTTGCATTTTAAGTATGCATGCTAAATTGCAAGACTGCTGTTGTGGACCTTAAAAAGGGAAATAGAGAAGTTCTAGGAGCCTATCTTATACAGGTTCCAAATCTTAAGAGAATCTTTTAGAAAAATACTAAGGTGGTCTATGGGTCCACATGAGAGATATCATGTATTAATTCACGCCATATATACAGTGACATTTAGGTCCACTTGGAAACATCTCTTAGGTGAGGATAGTTTTATAGTTTTGTAGAAAAGAGCTAGCATTTGGTAAATGTCATTTCATTGTATTGGCAAGACTCTCCATCCACAATGTGTATAGCTATATTTTAATGCATTATGTTAGTAAGGCTCTCCATCCACTACATATATAGGTGTTACGGTGGTTACCGTGAGCACTTCGGATCGGAACTACATCGCAAGACATTTCAGACCCTTTGGTCGGCAACACGACCACTGACTGCCATATCAGCCGAGGAGTCAGTCTCTCTACAGAGCTGAGGCGTCCGATCTGTGCATGAGCTGCCTCAGCCAACCTATTCTTCATTGTATACGACAGCTGTTCATCCCGAATAGATAAGGATCTGGCGTAACAGTCTCTCCTGATCTCGCGAGAGTGATTAAGGACTGAATTATCTCACCAAATATGTTAATCTCAAATGGCTCGGCAATCTCGAGATCGTGCGATCTCACAGCTAACAACCCAGCTGTCTGATATTCTTTTATATAAATAATCAGAGCCCCAAGGATCCATATACGTCAAAAAAATTTGAGCATCGGAGGATCCTCATCGGAGCCACACCTCCAGTTTGGGACTTGTTTTACAGGTCACTCCAGCACCGACATCCTTGCATGAGAATCAGGCATCCGTGTTCCGACCTCAGCCGTCTGTCTTCCGGCCTCGATCGATTTAAGCAGCAACAGATAGAGGAAGGATCTACATTCGCATTCATAACTCCAAGACGAACATCTTTTCGACTTTCCAATGCTGCCGTCTCTCGACAGACAACCAGCCAAGCCAACAATCAAGTTCAACCAGTGGCATCGGAGGTTCCTCCACCAGTTCAACTGGTCCTCCCGGTGCCAGTCACGGCTGACCAATTCGATCAGCTTACCCAGCAAGTTCAATATTTGACGACTGCAATTCAAGGAGTCCAGACCTTTCTCACATCCTTCCAAACGACGCCATAGCCTCATCAGGCTGTCTTTGCACCCCGATGATGGTGCATCATACGGTTCCCACGGTGGTTCCACCTGTAACTTCCACAGTGGTGCCTTCATAGAATTCTGCTTCGATTGTGGCTTCACAACCACCACCTCAACTAGAGCCATAGACGCCTCCTTGAAGTTCGGAGAGGAAGTTGACTCATTAGAGTCATCCTAGGGCCCAGCAGCCGGCCCAACAATGATCTCCGAGCCCCCAATCGGGCCATGACTCAACCCCCAGACGTCAATCTCCTCTGCTCTTCGAGGTGGGTACCATCCATGAAGTTGACTTCGAAAAGCGATTCAAGGAGCTTGGCTAGCAGTTAGACCAGAAATAAAAAAAATTCTCAACAATAATGGCTCCTCGGTGCTGCCTCATGAAGGGTATAACAGCCAGCCATCCTTCATTTTGAGGATTGTGTAGGAACTACTCCCTCTGCATTTCAAGCTGCCCCAGCTAGAGGTCTACGATGGGACCACTGACCCCATCGATCATGTGAAAACCTTCAAGACAGCAATACTCCTTCAAGGAGCATCGATGCAATTCTCTGTCGAGCGTTCCCTCCAACCCTTAAGGGGGCCGCTCGATAGTGGTACTCGAGTTTGAAGCCAGCATCTATCCATTCCTTTGAAGAGCTGTGTTAGTCCTTCTTCGACCATTTTATTAGTAGTCGATGACAGTAGAAGCGATTCGACTATCTCCATACCATCAAGCAAAGGAGGGTGAGTCGATCCACTCTTTTATGAATAGATTCAATATGGCGACTCTGGAGGTCTAAAACTTGGACCAGTCGATCGTGATGGCTGCAATGATGAGCGGTCTGCTGAAGAACAACTTGAAAAAATTGTTAACAAAGACTTATCCTCGAGATCTCTCGGATATGCTTTTCTGTGCGGAGAAGTATGCTCGCATGGAAGAGGCCTTTGCCAAGGATCCTCCTGCCAATTCAACCACGATGGGACCCAGCAAGGAGCACCATCTGAGGTGAGTTGAGAAAAGCTGCCTGCACTCCCGATCTTCACCTTCAAGGTAGAATAATGGGGGTCGAGGTCGTTGATCTCGGAGTCTCTCGAGAAGGGCTCAACGACTATCATCGCCTGGGCAGTACGACAACTACACACCCCTGACTGTCCCTCAGAGTGAGGTATTTTTGCAAGTGGGCCTAAGTTACCTGTACCTCAGTTGATGAGAACAAGGTCGGAGCATCATCAAGATCCGACAAAATACTGCTTTTATCATCACGACCATGGCCATGGTACTGAAAATTGCCACCGTCTTCACGATGAGATCAAGAGACTTGTTAGGCAAGGATGACTGAATCATTTTATCTGGAGAGCGGCCCCTTAATGCTGAGCTTCGAGAGTTCAACAGCCACCCCCCTCTGCCTCAGTAGCCTCCCCCTCTGCCTCAGCAAGCACCAATGCAGGAGGAGCGACATCAGGCCAGAGAACAAGTGGTGGAAGAAAAGCAACCCATTCATAGAGAAATCTATATGATTACTGGAGGGTCATCTGGGGTTCCCAATAGGCCTGGTTTGGCCTAATTGACGGATGTCCCCAACCAATCGAGGAGGAGAATTCGAGCCGGGTGCTAAAACTCACCTCATGTCTATATGAGGTAACCAAATACCGACTAATTTATCTTTTGCAGAAAAATACGGACTGCTGCAAACATGCTTAGCATCAATGCTGAAGTGATATCCCATCACTTAAAGGTGGATCCAACTTGTCAGGCGAAAAAATAGAAGAGGTGGAGTTTTACCCCAGAACGTCAAGAGGCTATAGCTGGGGAAGCCTTCATAGGCTAAAGCAGCACGACGGGATTCCAATTTAAATTCAGCAAACCTCTGTATGTATTACCAATGATATAATAATATTTTCTATGAAAATAAACTTGCAGGGCCATCAATTCATGATGGGCACTTGAGTCTCCCAAGAGTTGTTTCCTCCTCCTACTTGAGATCCTGAACCATAACGATGGTCAACTAGCATGAGGGCTAACTACTTGAAGATGAGCAGTGCTAGATGCCGCAAGCACAAAATCACCGCAGGCACATAATGCGATTCATGAGGGATAACTAATCAGACCCTCAGAAGGCTATTGAGAATGCATGCCATAGGCACAAGCTCGCCACCGGCACACAATGCCTCCGCACGAAGATGAGCAGTGCTAGATACCGTAGGCACAAGATCACCGTAGGTACACAATGTCACTCATAAGGGATAACTAATCAGATCCTCAGAAGGCCACTGAGAATGCATGCTACAGGCACAAGCTCACCGCTGGCACAAATACATCTCGCATGAAGATGAATAGTGCTAGATACCGCAGGCACAAGATCATCGTAGGTACACAATACCACTCATGAGGGATAACTAATAAAACCCTCAGAAGACCGTCAAGACTACATGCCACAGGCAGAAGCTCACCACTAGCACACAATGCCTCTCATGCAAAGACGAACAGTGCTAGATGCCGCAGGCATAAGATCGCCGCAGGCATACAACGTCACTCGTGAGGGCTAACTTACCAGACCCTCGTGAAGACCTCGAGGATTCTGAGATAGGGCTAACTTACAAGATCCCTGCAAAGCCCGAGTCGCTCGAGAAGACGAGCAGTGCTAGATGCCGCAAGCATAAGATCACCGTAGGTACATAATGCCACTCGTGAGGACTAACTTACCAAACCCTCATGAAGATCTCAATGACTCTAAGGTAGGGCTAACTTACAAGACTCCTGCAGAGCCCGAGTCGCTCGAGAAGATGAGCACTGCTAGATGCCGCAGGCACAAGATCATCGAAGGTACACAATACCACTCATGAGGAATAACTAATCAGACCCTCAGAAAGCCATCGAGAGTGCATGTCATAGGCACAAGCTCGCCGTCGATACATAATGCTTCTCATCCGAAGATGAGCAGTGCTAGATCGCCGCAGACATACAACGCCACTTGTGAGGACTAACTTATCAGATCCTCGTGAAGACCTCGACGACTCTGAGGTGGGCTAACTTACAAGATCCCTATAGAGCCCGAGTGGCTCGAGAAGACAAGCAGTGCTAGATGCCGCAGGCACAAGATCACCGTAGGTACACAACACCACTCGTGAGGGCTAACTTATCAGATCTTCGTGAAGACCTCAACAACTCTAAGGTGGGGCTAACTTACAAGACTCCTACAGAGCCTGAGTTGCTTGAGAAGACAAGCAGTGCTAGATGCCGCAGGCACAAGACCACCACAGGCACATAACGCCACTCATGAGGGCTAACTTATCAGACCCTCATGAAGACCTCGATGACTCCAAGGCGGGGCTAACTTACAAGATCTTTGTAGAGCCTGAGTCGCTCAAGAAGACGAGAAGTGCTAGATGCCGCAAGCACAAGATCGCTGCGGGCACATAATGCTACTTGTAAGAGATAATTGATCAGATGCTAAAGGAAAATAAAAAAATGACAGACAATATCTGGCTAGAGGCATTATCTCAATACTATTCCTTCCACCTGAAGCAGTATCTTAGACTCAGAAATAGGGGTAGTGTTGGGATAGTTATGATTTCTCAGTTGTGCTAAAGCTGAGCTACCTAGATCTCTACTCGTGCTGAGCTGAGCAGTAAGCATCTCCTCAACCGATCTAAGCATTTGTCTGTGCTATTCTCTACGAGCTGAGCAAAGTGCATACAAAATTCACAAACAAACACAGATTTAAATTTAAAGACAAACATAGATTCAAATCCTCATCCGAATGATCAGGTTGATGCTGCTGATAGAAGATCGACTCCTGGGCCTCCTGAAAAGCCTCCTCAATGAAGCTGAGTTTCTTGGCCAGCTTGGTATTATTCCTTTCTAGCTGCTCTGATTGATACTTCAGCAAGTCGATCTCTTCTCCATCATCGAAACATCGAGATTGAAACTAGCAAGGCTCGTCATGTATCGGCCCACATGTGCAAGGGATCGTAAGGCGTTAGTAAATTGCTTATCCCCCCTTTGTTCATCGAGAAACAGCCTCTCGGCTGGTGGCAGGAGATTCCTCAGATACTCTGTCATGGATTGAAGTTTCTCTCCTGTAGATGGAGCTCGAAGCATCGGGTCTAAAGGCCCCACAGGAGAAGTAGATATGAGAAGATGCCAAGAAGGAGTCGTTATCTTCAGAGATCTCCCAATTTCCATCACCGTTGCCAGATTCTTCTCCAGATTGTCAACCGTCTTATCCACCTATGATACCTCAATCGGATCCTTTTCGGAGCACCCCTCGAAGCTTGTTTCGGTGCTATCCCCGACGGTGCTCCAACGATCGAAACTTTTTTCGGAGAATCCCGCACCATGACTGTCGATGGTGGGGATGTGGACTCAATGGCAAGAGTGGCCTGATCTTCTTCCCTGACTACAAGTTTCGTTCAACAATCGAAACCACAACCTGTCTCTTACGAGTCAGAATCTACTCTAGTCTCTTCATGCATTATGAATCCATTCTGCCCCAAAGATTCATGATGAGAAATTAGCACTAAAGGAGATCTATGGATACCTATCCTTCAAGTAACAAATTTAAAGAGCCACCACAAAATAATTAAAATCTCGAGAGAACTGTCGTCTGAGTGGTCCCATCAGTTACACCCATCTGTGTCGGTCGTATCAAGCTAATGTTATAAGCCTTAAATATAGAAGACAGGCATGAAGACAGGAACGCATGGCACCAGATCCGAGGTACTTTTGGAGTACTCCCTTCGCCTGATTCTCAAACTCGAGAATAAGGGATAGTGTTACGGTGGTTACCGTGAGTACCTCAGATCGAAACTACATCGCAAGATATTTCAGGCCCTTTGATCGGCAACATGACTATTGACTGCCATATGAGCTGAAGAGTCAGTCTCCCTGCAGAGCTGAGGCATCCGATCTATGCATGAGCTACCTCAGCCAACCTATTCCTTCATCGTATATGACAGTTGTCCATCCCGAACAGATAAGGATTTGGTGTAACAGTCTCTCCTGATCTCGCGGGAGTGATTAAGGGCTGAATTATCTCGTCAAATATGGCAATCTCAAATGGTCTGATAATTTCAAGATCGTGCGATCTCACAGCTAACAATCTAGCTATTCGATATTCTTTTATATAAACAACCAGAGCCTCGAGGACCCAGTTGAGTCAAAAAAATCTCTCTCAGAGAATCAGTTACTGCTTCTTTATTCTCTACTTTTCTGACTTGAGCGTCGGAGGATCCTCGCCGGAGCCACAACTTCTGATTTGAAATTTATTTTGCAGGTCACTCCAGTGCTGGCATCCCTGCACAAGAACCAAACATCCATCTTCCAACCTCAACCTTCCATCTTCCAGCCTCGACTGATTTAAGCAGCAATAATAGGTATTAAAATCTATATAGAAATGTCTCTTGGGTTTGGAAAATTTTGCAGTTTGTAGAAAAGAGAGAGCATTTGGTGAACATCATTGTGTTAAACAAGGGGATGAAAGGAAAGGACACATGAGTCTACTCTCAAAAATCTTAAAGGGCTCCATACAGTAACCACATACTTGTGTATAATGCTTGCCAATTGTTACTCAGTGGAAGACAAATAATAGCTGAACCATATCATCCATAGCATGCTTGCCTGAAAAAAATGTTTTTACCATATATGCTTCCATTTTTATTGTAATAATTTTCTATGATGTGATTCCACTTGAGATAGTTAAATATTCAGTTGGTATCTTATATTGGTTAGAAATTTATCTATTCTACGCACAATCAAAAGGTCTTGCATTTTAAGTATGCACGCTAAATTGCAAAACCTTTTCTACTGACCTTAAAAAAGGAAATAAAAGTACTGAGGGTCTAGCTTATGCAAGTTCCAAATTCTAAAAACATATCTCTTAAAAAATACTTGGTGGGGGGGGCATTGTGGAGGAGGGGGGTCTATGGGTCCACATGAGAGATATCGTGTATTAATCCATGCCATATATATAGTGACATTTAAGTCTACATAGAAACACCTCTTAGATAAGGATAGTTTTATAGTTTTGTCAAAAAGAGGAAGCATTTGGTAAACATTATTACATGATATTGGCATTACATTATATTGGCAAGACTCTCCATCCACAACATATATAGTATTATTTAAGTGCATTGTATCGACAAGGCTCTCCATCCATTATATGTGGGAAATTCTATAGTTTTGTAGAAAAAAGAGAGCATTTGGTGAATGTCATTGTGTTAAATAAGAGGATGGAAGGGAAAGACATATAGATTTGCCCCCAAAGGTCCTCTCAAAGAGCTCTATACAATAACCACATGCTTGCAGGCATATAATGCTCATCAGCTATCACTCAATGTGAATCAAATAACAGTTAAACCATAGTTCCCATGGCATGCTTGTCTGAAATGGACTATTTTATTATATATGCTCCTTTCTTCTTTTTTTTTGGTACAAAAAATGAGAAGGAGGGAGACCAGTGCAGCGAGGAGCAGTTACCAGCATAACAAAAATGATTCCCAGCCTTCCCCATGCTACGACCACCAACAGTGATCAACCGCAGAATCATTTCACTTTGGTATTTACTCGGGACTCGAACTGTGGCCACTGGGGGGGACCTTAGCCCATTGCCACTGGGCTGCCACCGCGGTGGCATATATGCTCCCTTTTCTTTACTATAATAATTTTCTATGACTTGATTGTGCTCAAGATAGCTAAATGTTCAACTTATATCTTATATTGGTGAAATATTTATCTACTCTATACAATTGAAAAGTCTTACATCTTGAGAATGCATGCTAAATTGCAAGACCTTTTTTACAGACCTTAAACATATAAATAAAAAGTTCTAGGAGTCTAACTCATACAAGTTCCAAATCCTAATAGAAAATCTCTTGGAAAAATGGATGGTCTATGGGCCCTCTTTATTGATGAGAATCATAGAGTATTACATGAATTAAGAGAATTTTTCGCATCGTGCAACAATTCAAAATCTTCCTTATCGGTCATATCATGTAGTCCAAAGATCATGAAGAATCAAACTAAGAGATTCTTTATATAGTGTAACAATTTAAAACTTTTCTTATTGGCAAGAATCTGTGAGTATTAAGAGAATCTCTCACATAGTGCAATAATTCAAAATCCTTCTTATCAGCAAGATCATGCAATCCAAGGATTATGAAGAATTAGATCAATTAAAAGATTTTTCATATTGTGTAATAATCCAAAATCCTTCTTTCATTATATGAATGTATACTATTTTTTATAAAGTATTGTCTTCAATAATGATAACCCATGCACTATAAATTTATAATCAATGAAATGAATTCTATGTGGCATTTTTTCTCAAATATCTTGCCTCACTAATTTCTTCACTCTTGAGAGATATCGTGTATTGATCCGCTCAGGCATAATAACAAGAGGAGTAAAAGCATCTAAGAAAGCATATGGAGGATGTGGATGAAAAATGACACCCATAAACAGCATTTCATTTTACCTTTCCCCCTAATTTATTAGTTTTTTTTGAAAGAGAAGTAGCATCAGACATTGTTCAAAAAGTAAATATGAATGAATTATCAAAGAGTTTGGAATGCATTGTTTACATATGGTTCTTTCGATAATATTGCCTTTCTACCTTGCATGAAGGTGGGCACATGGAAATCTTCATTGGTGTGTGAATGGTAGATGTCATACCACACATGGGGATAATCCTTGTAGGTAATTTGTGGTCCATCACATGCAGGTGATCGATATGGTGAGCCTTTGAAACCATGGTGGAAGGAACCCAAATATATGAGATGGTTGTGATTCTTCACCCCTAAAATCTCTTCAATTTCTTTGCGAAGGCCCAAGGCCATCTACATTCATATCTCATCAAAAGAGTAAAAACACCCTCATGTTTCCATTGAAGGCTTAATAATCCAGAGCCATATTTGTCATTCCAATTGCATCAATGTGCGACAAATGCGAAAGGAGCAAAGAAACTGGCAATCTTTCTCGAAAAAACAAAGATATTTCTAATTCTCATATGATGGCTAAAATACCCTTACAATCTCCATGATATTTATAGGCAAACCAACAAAAATTTTATCTTAAGAAATAATAAAAAAAAAATATAGTCATATCAAAGTCCATCAATTTAACATGTTGGATGCTTGAAATAATTTGTTTTGATGGCAAATTTGGGTGCACATTATCTCCTTGGTCCCTTCCTCCATTTTCTATGTTGTCTTGGAGAATTATTATTATTTTTCCAATAATGACCATTTAATTTAAAATTCTATGATATTTTGATTGATGGCCATTTAATTTGAAAATAATATCTTATGGTAGAAGCTCCTTTTTTTTATGAAAAGGAGTCATAGGAGTAGTGAGCTCCATAGGACACTAAATTTATTCAATGTAGAATATGTACAATAGTAAAAAAAAAGAAGTTAAAACATAGGAGTACAAAAAGCAAAGAGGATAAGAATATGTGCCTCAATAATGACAATCTGAGAGATGACCTCCCAGATAAAGGGCTATATTAAGGCTTAAGGAGAAGAAAGTTTAGCACAATGGCACATAAAATTACAGAATCCATCACTGTAAGATGTAGCCAGCGGAAGTGATGGAATACCATTTCTGAGTGCTACCAAATGATCCTGGGAGTAAACAAGGAGATGCAAACAGTGATTTGTATAGTAACCTCTAAAATAAAAGGCTGTGTTAAGCTCAGAAAGAGAAAGTAAGAGTCATCATAGAGTGTAGCATAACGCAGCCAATAGAGATAATAGAGTAGAATCAAAAACTGACTAAAAATTTTCAGATTCAAAATTCAAACATGTGTACCAAAACTAAAACCAAACAATCCAGGGAACATCATTTGGTAAGGCAAGAGCACCAAGTGCTCCAAAGGATGATTCAAGAGATCCATACAAAGATCAAAGAACTAATCTCTCATAAAAGAGGGCTGCATTAAGCTCAAAAAAAAGATAGGGTCATCATAAAAGGAAATATGAAATGTAGAATCCATCATTACTTATTGCAGCCAATGGAGGCAATCGAGCAAAGCCAAAATGGACAAAGAGGAAGCCATTGAATTTTCAGATCTGAGAGCAACCACACACCCCCAAAGCCAAAACTGACAAAAACTAAGAGCAGCATTCAAAATGAATGGCACTAAGTGTAAAAAAATGGAGTCAAGGGGATTCTCTAGGAGGATTGAGATAGTGAAACAAGCTCCTGACTTTGTTCCATACCTTGCTGAAAGTTGGGAGAATTATATGACTACTTAAAGGATAGACCTCAAAACTAACAAGACTTAGAAGGAATGTCAGAAGGTAAAACAAACAATAATAAAAGAAATCACATAATCCTCATAATGCTGCAAAGAAATTTCATCATCATCCTGTAATGAGAAAGAAGAGCAAACTACAGAGAGACTCAAGATGGAGACCCAGTAGTGCAAAATTGCAATCAACATCATCTTGGATGGTTTCTTAAGCTCTTTAATGAGTAAAAGCATCTAAATAAGATGTTCAAAGTGCCCAAGACAAACATATATTTGCTGATCAAGATGAATGATTAAAGATGGAGAAGCCAACAATATATCCAGTAGAGATAAAGAAAGCTAGGCTCCTTTGTCTATCTTGTTCAAGAAAGAGAGCAATTAGCCGCTGAAAGGAGTAATTCAGATCAAAAATAGAGATCGGAATGTCAAGTCCAAAGTAAAATAGAACAATGCTAAGAGAGTTTCTTTTCTCAGCCTCATCATATCTAAATATGACATTCAACTTCAGTAATTCCCAAGTCAACAATAACTATAAAAGCAATAAATCAAAAGATCATCCAAATCAACACCTTCAAGAAACCTCATTTATAAAGCCAAAAGCAACACAAAAAATTTAGAATCAACTGCTCAAGATTTCAAGAAAAAGGCAACTTCCTCAATGTTAAATGTAAAAAAGGAGACTCAGAAGAATAGCATCTAAAGCAATCAAAATGCAGCATGAATAGTGATCATAAATGTAATCATAAGGTTACAGAAACCTCCATCACCATTTTCAAAAATGCAGCATAGAGAATTTCGAGAGTGAAAAGAGTAAAAAATATGTTTACTATTTAAGCCTCAAGAAGGAGCTGCAAGTAACAAACTAGCCAGCTGGGTATAGGTAACAATATTTTTGACTTTCTCCTATAGCTTATAGAAGCTTGAAAGTTCTTTGTGCCCACAAAGTAAGGATCAATCATTTTGAAGATGAATCACTTTAAAGATAGTTGAACGAGGATTAGAGGTAGCTCTAAAAAATATTTGAGCATTTCTTTCCTTCTAGCAACACTAAACAATAGTTGAAATGAGCATAAACATTGCACTTTGCAAGTTTTTTGAGAAAAACCAATATCTCTGTTTGGTATAAAGATCCCAATGATCAGCCACAGGAATGGGATCTGAGAGGAAAGAACAAAAAATATTTCATAAGGTAGCAACAAAGGGGAATACAGTGAACATGTGCTTAATAGATTCAACTGTATCATCACACAAAGGACAACCTCCAACGTTGGCACCAATTTTGATTTGAAGATTTTCTCTCATTTGAGTTTATTGAGAAGATCTAACCAGATGCAACACTTCACTTTTGAAAGAACTTTCAGCTTCCAAAGAGAGTTGGCAAGCTCTCATTTGATGCCCCCCGTATTAATAAATGATAGAAAGAGAAACTAGCGAAGTCACCTGAAGGAGTCAATTGCCAATGGATGCTATCAAAGTTATTTCAAATTGAAAGTTATTCAATGCATTCCTAAGAAGAAGCATTTCAATTTGACCAGCAGAGGATAAATGAGAGTGGACTCTAAAGTTTCAAGATCTGATTCTTTTAGAATAAAATTTTGCCATAGCTCTAGATTTCAGATGACAAATCTAAAAAAGGTTAGAAAAAGTAACACAAAGGAGGGTCTGAAGGATCTAAGCATCTTCCAAAGAGCATATTTAACCTATTGCCAACAACAAACTTAACTTTATTCCAAAAAATGGTAGGCTAGAGGAATGTCTTTCCAAATATTAGAACATCTACATTTTAGCTTCCAGATGGTAGATAACTAAAGTTTTTTGAAGTAGAAGGAATTGATTAGGTGTTTCCAAGGATAATGATAATTTTTAAGAAGCCTCCACCTCCATTTGGCTAATAAAGTATTATTGAATGGAGAGAGATCTTTAACACCTAACTCACCTTCTTCTTTAGCAAGACATACTTTAGCCCAATTAACCTTGCATGAAATACCCCCAGCACTATCATTTTCTTTCCAAAGAAAAGACCTTCTAACACAATCAATCTTTTTGATCAGCTAATAAGGTAATTTGTAAAGAGACATATAGTAAATGGGAATAGAAGATAAAACAAAATTGACAAGAACAAGCCGACCCCCAAAAAGAGAGACATCTATCTTTCCAAGCAGATAACTTTCCTTCAACTATTAAAAGAAAAGGCATCCAATCTGATTTTGTAAGTTTAGAATCTTTCAAAGGAAGACCAAGATAGGTAATGGGAAGAGAGGTTGGATTGCAAATTTTAACCAAGTGGCACATTCCAAAAGATGATCAAAATCTTTTCCAACTGAAGCAACAACACTTTTGTGAAAATTAATGGAAAGCCTAGATATAAGTTTAAAGCAATATAAAATAAATTTAAGAACTAAAATTAAATCTTTTTCTGCTATAGAAAAAATAATTATGTCATCAGTAAATTGAAGAATTTTATTTTCACTAACAATCAGGAAGGCTCCCAAACCTTGAAAGAGATTAGATAAAGCAGCATTGTGAAAAAGCTTCACTAGAGTATCCACCGCAAGTATGAATTAAAAGATATGGTGATAGTGGGTCTCCTTAGCATATGCCTCGTTTGCAATTGATCTACCTACCTACTCCATTAATGTAAACAGCTACTTTGGAGGTAAAGAGAATATTTTCCAACCATTTAAACTAATTTTTAGGAAATCCTCTGAATTTGAGAAGCCTAAGTACATAATTGAGGTAGAGGTTATCAAAGGCTTTACTAAAATCAAGCTTGCAAAGTATACCTTTACAAGTGGATTTTTTAGATTGAAAAAGAACTTTATGAGTACAAAGAATATTATCCAAGATTAACCTGCCTTTGAAATAAGCAGCTTGAGCTGGATCCACCAAAGAGTTCAAAAAAGGTTAGAGACGATTAACAAGCACCTTGGTAAAAATTTTGATGCAACTATGGATCAAGTTAATTGGTTTGTAATCTGAAGGTTGAGAGGCAGCTTTCTTTTTGGGACTAAAGTAAGAAGTGTATAATTGAGCCCAGAAAGATTCAAATATTTATTATAGATTTGTTGGAAGAGAGTATATAGATCCTTGGAGACCAAATCCCAAAAAAATTGATAGAAACACATTGAGAAACCATCATCCTCTTTAAAACTAAAAACAATAGTCTTTATCTCTTCCATAGTAAATGGCGTGTCAAGAGAATGAAGATCAGGATAAAAAGGATTATATATCTGCTCCCAATTTATATCCAAAGGGGCTTTTTTAGAATTTGCAAAGAGCTGTTTAAAATAAGATGTGCAGGCGCTTTTAATTTCCTCTTGACTAGAAATTCTTAATCCCTCCAAGATACATTTGTAATAAAGTTAAATTCTTTTAGATAGTGGCCATTTATGGAAGCATGAAGGATTGTTATCTCTTCTTTTAACCATCTCACCTTAACCCTTTACTTCTAATAGATTTCTTCCTTATAATAGATCTAAAATAGTTCTATTTTAAAAGCAAGCCTATCCATAAATTTAGATTGGAATAAAGGACCAAATTCCTCCTTACGACCTAGGTACCGAATTTTGTAGAGGAGATCATCTTTAATTCTTTATCTACAGTTGATATTTTGGCACTCCAAGATTAAGGGGCAGCTCTAATATTCCTCAACTTTAGCACAAGATTAACTGCTGCAACATTAGAAGAGGAGGAGGTGTTCCAAGCATTGGCGACCACCTCAACAATTGAACCATTGGACAACCAACTTCTATCAAATTTGAATAGCCCTTTCTTGAAAGAGTGCAAGGCACAAGACAGCTGAATGGGAACATGATTAGAGAAAGAATTGGTTAAAGCCACTTGATTGGCATTAGGAAAAAACCATCCCAATCTGGAAAAATAAGAAAGCGATCAATTTTCGGAAGGATTGGATTCTCTCTTCAATTACTCCATGTGAAGTCCCTACCTTTCAAGGGGAGGTTGATGACATCAAAAGTCTGGATAAAAGATAGTAAGCCAAAAGTAATAGCTCGAGATTGACTGTTGCCATTTCTTTCATGGCTTTTTGAGAACCGAGGGTTTTTGCTGAGATGTAATTTTAGATACTTGCATGTTGTACTTATAATTAATATAAGTATATCTATATATTAGTCTATATAATATTTATAGTTATTCTGTGAACTTTAATGCTTATAACATTGGATCTATGTAATACAAGTCTTCATAATACTTGTAATTATGAAGGATCACTTATAGTTATTCATTATAAATCTCATTTGTATATTAGATAATTCGTCTAATATATTAAATAACAATTAAAGCACATTTTACAATCTTGAAACCTAAAATAGATCTTGACACAGTAAAACCTACAGTAAGAAAATATGCATGCATCAAATCAAATAATACAATAATATAGTAGCTATAAAAAAAAAGAATCGAAGGAAAAACTCAAGTGAGAGGAAGAAAATAACATAGAATGATGAACAACATTTCATATTAATTTAGGTAATGCCTTATAAATTTAAAGATGAAGCAATATATAAATCAAACAATATATTTGATAAAAATGATGCTTGCTTTAATCTCAACAAAGATGGGAGAAAAAATGCGCATAGTTTGAAATAGAAAATTTTAATTTAATTAGAAAATTAGGGAGGTGCAAATATTTGTTTATTAAAAATTTATCCAATTAGTACAAGCCAACAAATATCTAGAAATCTTAAAATTAAAAAAATTAGTGAAATGCAAATATTTGTTTATCAAAAACTCATCCAATTAATATATGTCAACAAATATCTAGAGAATATTTGAAGACAGAAATCTTAAATGAAAAAACCTTGTCAGTATTATTGCATCCCTTATTCACATGTAACGTTTTTCTCTATTCCTCTATGAACCAAAAAAAGTATAAACCGATTTTATGGGAACTAAACCAAATGTTTCTTTGAATATATGTAAAGTGCGTATATAATAGTTCCCTTTCTTACATGCTTTAAATAAGCATATATTACATCCAGTGTAAGCATATATTACATCAAATGTATTACTCATTAAAAAACCAGTTTTAAAAGAAAGAAAGAAAAATCATACTCTATACATTGTGCGGTGTTATATGCTAGTTAGTTAGGATGATGTAACATAAATATAGCACGCTTGTTCCAACTCGGCCACAAAGGCACGTGTAAGTTTCCTGAGCGGGAGTCCGTTTTCCCAAGTGACCTGCCTCCTCTTGGACGCACAAGTTACTTGGGGTCATTTCTCCCATTCATGTACTACTTTGGAAACAATTTGGCTGCACTTGAGGGCTATCAAATGCCCAAAGTGTCTCCCCCTAGGAAGCCAGACCTGATTTTGGATGCACAGTCGTAGGCGATCAATCGAGTAAGCTATAAGGGCTATTCATATAGTCCACGATAATAATGCCAGCACTACGAACGTTGGGAGGATCTTGTTCCTTCGACCATGAACCCACTTTGGTAGGTCTTGCAATGGAAGTCTCGGAATAATACCCTCATTGCTACGTCATAGGATATCTGCAAACCAAGATACTCGTTAGCTACGCTGTTGTACACCAAATACTAATCCCACATAGCTCTTACACCACTAATTCTGATAGGTGGGTTTGGCTAAGCTTAGCCAATGATATTGAAGCATTGTCGGAATGCTCAAGGTAATATTGAGATGAAGAAACTTCGTACAGTTGCAAGATAGGTGGGCGAGATAGCATACCATATTGGGATCTCTAAGCAGCTCGGAGGGCTTACGTGGAAGATCGCATGGACTTGCTTTCATGCGTTCAATGTGTAATTTAACCGACGAAGATACCAATTCTTTTTACAAATGTAGGCGAATAGCATTCGCCGAAGCCGAATGGTATCCCATTTACGAGAACACCTAAAACTTTTAACACTAATCTGCCTGACCGTACACCTAGCAATCTAATTAAACTCTCTCTAAAATAACTAATTCTTCTGAATCATGCACGACTTTACAGGGGATTGCAAGATATCAACTTAATGCTTTAAAATCGTGTGTTCGCCTGATGAATGATATTGGTACCAGCAGTCGGCTGATTAAAAAGCAACGAGGACTGCGAGAGACGGTTTTACATAGTTACATAACTAAATTATCAACAGTGATGCTTTACGACTGATTGCGATATCTTGAATTCAATTGAATGCAATTTTTTCATGTTATATATTCTATAGTTCTGCTTAAATTTCAATTCAAAAGGGAGACTTTCAGCAGCCAATATCTGGTTCCTCGGAAAATTTTTTCACTGGGTGCTTCCTGTAAACACACCATCATGACATATACGGTATAGGAAAAGGTACTATAGTTGCTTCTTTCCCCACAGCGTCAAAAATCTGGCAATTCAAAAGGCACGTTCTATTAAGAGTAACACGAAAAAAGTTCACTTGCATAAGTTTAAGAGTGTTGAGAAGGCTCACCTCATTGCAAGCGCAAAAAAACATCATTGCCAAAAGGTATTCTTCCCTGTAGGTGAAGGAACCCGGCCTTCAAAGAGTTTTTCAGCAGAAGGCCCTTCCTCATGAACAAATTTTACAGACTCTGAAAGCCTATTGAGAAGGTTCAGTAGAGCAATGACTTCATTTCTTTGCAGCTGCAGCTGAAATTTCACCAAAAAGGCCCATTATAACTTTCCAAGATAAGAACTTACCCAAATAATGCTTGCGAGGAACAGACACATTAACTTGAGTAAATGTATTATACAACATCAAGCATTTTTCTAAATGAGAAGAAAAAGTTGTACGCATAGCAATGAATGCTGAGTTTAGAAAGGGAGATATAGTTTTCACTCCGTATATATCAATTCCTCTTTAAATATGTTTACCCATGAACTGCATTTTCATTAGTTTCATTCTGTTTCCTCTTTAGTTTCTTAAACGGATAATTTTATTTACATAATAAAAGTTCAGGTAAAGCATAGATAGTTCTCTGATTTAAGAATAGGATGTCCGCAATATCCGGTATCCTAGCCCAAATTTTCTCATGCGTCTAAAAGAGGTGAATATTATAAATGTAGTTGCATGGTCACTAGATGTTTCATAGTTTTAATAAGTTGAGAAAAATATGATTATAGATGTCCAAAGAAAGTTAGCCTATACAACAAACCTTGATACCCCCTCAGCACCTAATGAAAATTTACCACCATGTTAGACCATATGGTCAAAGCATGAAGATGGAACTCAAGGGGTAGCTCAAACTATAGATGAGCTTAATGAACTCTAAAAGGAATAGCTTGTAATGGAGTATGGGAAAATAAGAAAGGGATTTCACTTTGCATTGTCTATGGTGTAACAGGTTACAAGATCAGCATAATGTTTAATTTCTCAGGGGAAGGAAGGCAAAGTTTTAGCCTGCAGCAGTCAGAGGATTTCGAAGGTAATAGTAAATACTTATAGAATCCAAACATGCATATACATTTAATGATATGAGAGTGAAAAATGGAATTCATGATATCGATATTTCACTTGATTTACTACTATTGTCTAGGACCAAATAGTGCCAGGACTATCTCTTGAGGGTGTGCTTGCCGTTGATTCTGCTTTAGAAAGAGAGAAGATAGAAGATAGGCTTTCTAGCTTCTCCTAAAAGTGCTTTCTTTGACTTTTTTCGTATGGAAGCGCTTGTTAGATAATGTTACCAAACACTTATCTTTTCAGAGAAGTCCCTTTTTGCTTTTAAGTCACAGAGGCACTTTTTTTAAACAATACTGAAGCTAGTTTAATTTCTATGGAGAAGCAACATTGATATGCTCTTGCTGAATTAGTGTAAAAGGTTTATGAAGAAAGTAACATACAGGCTGATCCATGTGGTCTTTGCCATCAACAGTAAAAAGGATCTTTAATGATGTAGCAAGACCAAGGACTTGAAGCTTGCCCCACAAGCGGCACTTTTCACAGCCAACACAGTCCATAATGGCACTGAAATAGGCACAACGTATGAAATTGGTTAATTTCTAGGTCTTTAGGTTCATATAGCATGTCGAGTTTGTAAAATATACCTGATGTTTCTAAATTGCTTCTGAATCTGCTGTTTCAGCTCTGGCCCATTTTCACCTTGCCAAAGCCTGGCTTCATCAAATGGTAGAGGACAAGCAGCCTGTAACTTTTGATTATAGACTAGCTGCCTGACCAAGGATTGTGTCTTCAGGTCCTCCTCAGGGTTGCCAGTGTCATAATCAGCCTGTTCCAAGTAATCTGCAGCCTGAGACTCATCAAAGAGAAGAGTTACCGAAATACAGAAACCTACAGAACGACAAATCAACTGTTGCGCAAACAGATCCATCATAAGAACCAGGTTTATAAATAATTTCTTGAGGTGCATGCATGTGACAATGCATTTTACAAAGAAACGTGATGAACATATAATATCCGCAAATAAGTACAGATATAAATTGATAAACAGAGACTACTTTTTGTTTACACATCTACTTAGGATGTGCATGTCATACTGAATCATCTCCTTCCTTCCAAAAGTAGAACTTTGTTAGTTTGGTTGTCCTCATTGATCTTTTCAAAGGTTATACCTAATAAGATTTGTCACACCAATCGGTACGATACTATACTAGGCATACTGTACTATACCTGTACCAAACTATTGTGCAGTCTCGTACCATACCGTAAGTATGCCTCGCCATCTCATTCCGTATTATGTACCAACACTATAATAGAATGGTACCGATAGGGAGTCTAGTACCGAGACTGTGAACCTTATACATAAGTATAACTTTTATGTGCATATGCATGATCATGCATGGATCACAGAAAAGCAGATGCACGTAAGCATATGACACATGCATATTGAGGAAAAGTATATACTTCTAATCTATAGATCCAAGTGGGCAAGCATGATTGAAGAATTCCACGTGAAAGCAAAGATATGACATCAACTTAAAGGATGGGTTTACAGATTTGCATTTAAACTGGGTTTTTTCTTTCTTGAATTAAGAAAGGGACCATATTATTGGACCATGTAGCAAAAAAAAGCACAGCCATTCCAGCATAAACACGAACTCTTTCATGCGTCTGCAATTTGCGAAGAAAAAGAATCAAACTTCTTTTCATGTGACTAATATGAAATAATAATACAAAATTATAAGAATTCAATAACCATCTCATATAGAAATAGAGTAATACCTTCTTCTGCTTCTTCTCCTCCTCTCTCCCCGCTGCCATTCTCTCCCCCTCCTCTCCGTGTGCCTTCCCTTCTCAAATTCAATTGTCTATATACTTCTTTAGTCTAAACACAAGACTCCACTAAGTAATCCATATCAGATCATCACTTACATGTACAGTGAACCTGCAACTTGACTATTCAATTTTGTCCACTTGATGTACTTAATGCACTTGCTCATATAATCCATATTATGCATTCTGGGTGTCTATTCTTATTATTCCACTCGATCCTGACCAAGACAAACATGTAATCTCAACTGTAATGCTGTAAGGTGCCTACTACTATTTTTCATGTCAACAGCCCATGATTTGATCTAGTCATCATTATCAATTCTGTGGATGCCCATTCCTTGTCATAACTATATAAACAGTACAAGAAAACCAAACTCAACTAAGCCTTAAACCCAGACTAGTTGGGGTCAGCTACATGAATCTTGTTCCTCCATTCCACTCTGCTTAGGGCCAGCTTTCTGAAAGATACAGAGATACCAAGTCCTTCCTTACTACTTCATCCCATGTGATTTCCAGTCTCTACCTCTACCACTCTTTCCTTCTACAGGAATCAAATCACTCCATACTAGTGCAAAAATTCAATCATCCATAGACAAGAAAGAATCCAGATGAAATGATCATTTACATTGATGCTAGATAATTACAGAATCCAGATGTTCCAATAGGTCAAGCAGTCCCAAGTGCCAACTAAACAGTAAGCATAGAGGAGGCAAATAAATCAAGATAAATTTAAAACTTACCATTTTCTCGGAGGTGTATTGGTGCCAATATAAAAATAGTTAATACAGCCGGACCATCATTACCTCTTCTCAAAAACATTCTTACTCTTTTACCACAGGGCAGTTAAAGAAACATAAGCCAAGACCTCTAACTCATAGTAAGCCCCATGTACCAGCTGAAGCTTAACATAAAAATGGGTCTATGAACAACCCTTTGTCTCCCTACTCAATGGACCCGGAACCGGAGATTCCAGGATCTCATCCAAATAACAGTGAAGGGCATCGCATCTATCCTGACTGTCAAAAGGAGGTCCAACAGCATGCCCCTTTAAAAGAAGATTATCAAGAGTTAAATCTTTGTAGTAGCTAATAGTTCAAACTCAGTCTCTTTGAGCAGTTTTAGAGGTTAATCTTAGCAATCAAGAAAATTTATGACCATCCACTTTGGAAAAAAAGATTTTACTGCAAAACTCAGACCAAGACCACCTGTCACATTCCTCTTCCTCTTCAGTACCAAGAAAAACACATCCTAAAAAGATTGTCAAATAAATACTTTCTAACCCTGGTTCTCATAAATTCATTTTTCTTTGCATAGTGAAACATCAGAAATAATCCTGCCTCCCTTTCAGAAGCTACCTTTAGGAATTCAAGAACGAGACTTTGATCTTGATGCTCTCTCCATTAACCAAACCCATTAATAATATATTTTTCCTCACTTTGAACTAAAAACTCACAAGGACTACAATTTAAATTACCGGGACCTTCCTTAGGTACCAATACTCAATGATTGAACATGGCATTGATATGACATTTGGACACAGGTCTGTAAGAAAAAGAATATTAGAATGTTGTATCGGAAGGACCAGGAATTTCCATGCTATAAATTAGATCTTTTATGGATAAGTTATAGAATTTGTCAGAAATTACATGTGAGATATCCAAATGTGCATGAAACATGGTCAATATTATGATCATTTGCTTTGAGAGTAACATGGAAAACAGAAAATGGGAGAACAAAGCTAAACTACTTTCCTAGAACATAACTTTATGCAGGAATTTATTATATGGTAATATCAAATCCCGAACTATCTATAGGATTAGAAGAAAATACCTTTGTCACTGCTCTCAGAACAAAGAGAAATGTAAAGTAGAGATTTCTAACACGATCTGGATGCCTTAACACGCGGTCATACAATAATTCAAGATTTTGGCCCCACTGAAACCATTGAGAAGAATGGATCTCAGAGACTTATTAACAGCAGCATATTTCTAAAACAAGCAGCTTTCTGAAATTATTTTTTCAGTGTGTGTGGAAGATACCAAGTTGGTCGATTCATCAATGAGATAATCAGAAGCTATGTGAACTGAGATAGAGGAATGCAATCCCGAAATCAACTTGTATAACACCTTTTTCTCCTGGCAAAGTTCTTCTGAAGGATCTGAAGAAGACAAAGCTTAGAACTAAATGACAGCTCACACCAATGCAGTAATCTACTAGTCATTCAACACATTCTCATTCACATTTCATAATTTGTATAACAAAAAATTGCATAAAAGAAAAACTGCTAGTTATGGCCATGAAAAGTAAAAGCATATATCACATTGATTAGCACAATTCACACAACCTACAAAACTGAACACTGGGATTCACATTTTGTGTGTATGTAAGCTTACGAATATGTTTGCTTGTGCATAAGTGTTTGTACGTATGAATGGACCTGGGATTCTATGATGAGAAACTAAAGGAACAGTAAGGAAAATGATAACTGGGCTTGGTATTCGTGGGTTGCCAGATAGTTATGCCTGGCCAACCAGTATATAGAACTATTTAGTTTCACTTCTTTCATATTCCTTGCAAGCAAGCAGACTAAGAGAGAATATATGAATTAAATAATTTATGCTTTTAACTCATAGAAATACATCTTTTACAGTTTACTCATAATAAGTGATGACATCTGGAGTCTGGACAGAAAAGTTTGGTCACTACAGGAACAGAAAGAGTTAAAAGGAAGGGGTTAAGTGGAGGTGGGGGATAAGGGAGGGGGTGCACGGTATGGTGTAACCAACATCATGACATAGGCTAGACTAACAAATAAAATAGACCAAGTCAAGGTTCACTGTGCCGGTACAAGGGCTCGGATCAGTCAACCAGCAGCATGGTTCGGTATGCCCTGTGCTGTTTTGTGCTAGGCTCGACCAACACAATAGAGAGGGTAGGGAAGATGGAGAATGGGAGAGAGGAAAACAGAGAGAGAGAGAGGGAGAGAGGGACAAGAAAGAGGGAGGCCGCCGAAGGGCCGTGGAAGCCTCCGAAGGACCAAAGGGGGATTCCGCCCTCCTCCTGATTGGAACTGAGGCCCTTAGCTCCTATATTTTTTATTTGCCGATTCTCAATGAAGTCGGCATAAATTGCCGACTTTGTTAAGTCACAAAAAAAATGTTGCCACTTTTATTGAGAATCAGCAAATAAAAAAAAGAAATAGGGCTAAGAGCCCTATTTCGATCAAAGGAGGTGGAGCCCCTCCTCCGGTCCTCTGGAGGCTTCCACAGCTTCTAGTGCTCTCCACCAACCCTCTCTCCCTCTCCTTCCTCCCCCCTCTCTCTCTTCATCTCTTTCCTTCTCCCTCTTCCCCTCTTTTACCAGTTTCTCGTTATGAATGCTGGAACCATCCTGGTCCACCGCCAGTACTGTTCAATATGCCCCAAATCGGACAGCTTTGGATGGTTTTGTGATAGTTGGGCCCAGTAAACCAAGGTCAAGAATAACAAGACCAAGCCCCAAGTTTAGAAAACTAATTATTGATTTTAAGTAATCAGCAATGATAAAGTAAGAACAGAAGAAGGTGACCAGCTGGGATAACAAGCAATTACCTTGCCAACAAGCCATTTTTACTATTAAAAAAAAAAAGAAATCTACGATAATGCAGGTTAGCAACCCAAATCATCCCTAAATTTCCAAGAAGGAAAAAATGCTCAGCAGGAGACGCGGTAATCAAATTAAAGTAGCCACATCTTTTGCACTAATTAGGAAATTCATTGTTCAGAGTTTTTACGACAAATTTCTACTTTTTTGTCTGTGAGCGGTCCCAGTCCATTAAATTACATTACTTCCAATCTTTATTACAACATATGTGGGAGAGATTAAATCACCATCCTCCTCTAACCCTCACCCATCTTTGGAGCCCTCGAAGATATGGTACTCATAAAAAGACACAGCATGAAAGAAGAAGAGTAAAGATGTGTTCAATATGTCACACCCAATCACTAGAATATTGCCTAACGATACTTGGACGAAACAAGTTCTTGAGATATTAGAGTTATGATGATGTTCTGGAGCTTCTAAACCAACCGATTTCAAAACTCTCAAACAAGTAACAGCCTTTGCATACCCATGCCTATAGACAATCAAGTTTTCTTGTATGATGGCTCGAGAGAGAGACAGTTTTTCGTTGATGTATTCCCATGTTTATCTAATAGTATCATTTGTTACGTGGTAACATAACCTCTGACTCCATGAACATATGAACGGCAGAAAGGAAGAAAGGAAATTTATTAAATTAAGTTGTCAAGAAAATGCATTAAAACTGATTATCAACAAGCATTCAAGCTCAACCAAAACTGCTGTTATAAAAAATGCCTTGACAACTAAGAATATGTAATTCACATTAGAACTAACATTTTGGAAAGTTTTCTTTCTAAACAGCAAAAAGGACAAAAATCTACTGAAAAATAAACTAGTAAGAAAAACATCAAACTTGATTAATAACTAGCATTTAACCACAACCAAAAGCACTGTTACAAAAATATCTAGATAACTAAAAATGTATAATGTGCATAGAACTAACATTTTGGACAGTTTCTTTGTAAACAGCATCCCATATCCTCTGAGCTGAGGGACCTGTATAACCAGTGTAGCGTTCAGGGTTTAGCTGAAGGTTCACATATGTCATCTCAGCTGCAAAATGAAATAAATCATGAATTACTCTTCAGAAACTCAGAAATATGCAATAACAACACTTAAAAGAAAGCACAAAAGACATCAGAACCAAACTACCATTATCGGTTTCATCATCATGTGTCCATGGATTGTCAATTTCTATCCACCCTCTGAAAGCTCTAGTATCAAGTGTCCTGTCCACAGCAGCCTGTGGTTTCCCCTCCTGACAAATCATATCGTCAGTCGGAAGACCACCAGAAGGCTTCTTAAATGGCGCTGGAAACTCACTTTCTGGACACTCACAAACAGTGCAATCTCGAAGACGGCACATCCCATCATCAGGCCAGAATGGACAGTCACACCATAATTTAACCTATCGAAGTGAAAATCCAATATTTACTCAAAGATGAAAAGCAGGATTTCCAAGTGGGGTAACATGCTGCTGTCACAACATAGCAGCAAAACAATGAAAGGGCATTATAAACAATACATACATACATAAGAAAAAGAAAAGAATCCAGTATCATGTTTCAGAGAGGTCATAACTATTTCAATCATTTTAAATGATGTCAGAAGTTTATAGGGGAGGCCATGACTGCAGAATACTTTGATATTCTAAAAGATCTTAACATCATGCTTTCTTTAAGTTTTAAGTCTCGATATGTTTTAGGACAACCAAATAAAAAGTTAGTTCTTTTGTAGACAAATGGTAACATAGTTTTATTAAGCACAGGTCAGATTAACTGTTTAATCTCTTGAAATTATTAGGAAGTTATGATTTGATAGTCAACCATTAAAGTATATACAACTAGCAAAATAAGTTTATCCAACGTTTAGTATATAAAAATATGACACTGCAGAATTATTTTGTCACACCACACACACACAAACAGACCTTACAAAGTACAAAACTTCCTCACTGGACAATATTTTGTCCACATTCAAACAAGCCAAAAGTTTTAATATCTTGACTATAGAGTGAGACAGATACAATATACAAAGAAATAGCATAGATGACAACTTCAAAAACGAGCAGAAGGCAACTAAGGAAATGTAGAGCAAAAGCAACTAACAAAGCCGACATAGGCTAATTTGCCAAAGTAAAACGGAGAGTATGATCAGAAAAACCAGAAGATGTCTACATGTAATTCCTAGCAATGCTCTGTATAGCTTTATTGTGCACCATTACTGACAAACTTAAACTCACAATGTATTCACTAGAGTATTCCATTGTTCATGGTCATTGTGAAGTTTGTTAATCTTGCAAGGTATGAGTATTTCAGTTTCTTGAGGTAATCTGGCTCTTCAGTTATAATTTGTTTCCAGAAAATGCATGCAATGCCCTATACGTAAGCTTACCTGCTTCTCTCTTTGCCAGGACATTTTTCAAAGTTAGCTCTTGATGCCAGAGTTTCCAAGAAGAGGAATAAGAAGATGAAAAGCCATTAAGGGTTCAAACCATGCAAAAATCCTAAGGTGACCAAAATCACTGTCAGTTTCATTGGCGAAGGGCCATTTCTGAGAAAATAAAGATTAATTTCAGATGAGGTGGAGAAGAATCTGGGCCACGGCTTTAAATATTGTTGGTCAGGGCTGTCCCACTTGTATTTAAAACCTTGATCCCGGCAATACACCATCCAACCAAATATGTTTTAGCATGTTGAGTTTCGGTTTCACCTTGCATCTGATTTGGTATGAGAAGGATTCAAATTTTACTGTCTTTTAAGGTCCTAAAGGACTCTGAGTTGACTAAACTGGTCCTTCCTAATCTTTGAAAAGGAAGGCCATCTATATTTCTTTGTTTCTGTCATCTCTATTCACTATTTACCTTTTTATCTAACATCTTCTTTCCAAAAGAGGGGAAAAGAAGGAAAATAAGAAACAGTTTTCTGTATTCAGCCTTGTTTAGTTTCATTGTGGACAGATCCCTAAAAAGATCTGCCTGTAGAGCCTTTTTTTTCCTGATCTCTAGGCTTTCTTCCTTACACAAACCCATTCAGCCCTATATTATATTTTGGAACTTCTTACTGACAAACCCATTAAGTTATTTGCTTCATTAGTTCATCCCTCGAAGTGGAAGCTTTGGAATCTGCCATTGGATTCTCTTTTTCTGTTATGGAAATCTTCTTTGCCGTTTTGTTCATTCCTTTGCCTCAATACCCGCTTTATGGTGCTAGCGAATCGACAATAGGAACTAGGGGGTTCCATATCAAACCATAGGGGCTCTGATCATAGCCCCTGCCTCCGCATCTTTTGTTCCCACTCTAGCTAACCAAGCTTACAACAATCCTTCAGTATCTTCTTTTTCAATCTCAACCCTTCCACCAGAACTATTGTCAAAACATGAGATACCTGCATTTAAGTGCCCCTTTTCCCTTAAAAAAATTTCCATTCTTTACTCCTCTCCCTACATAACTTGCCAGCATATTCTTCTTGTCTCAACTTACTTTTAACCATATTCTCAACCTTTTTAAGCCACAAAAAGTGTGAAATATTAAACTAATAGAACTAGGTCAAGTTGGTATTCTGATGATGCATTGTAGCACTGTAGATCATCTGGAGGCTAGAAGATCTAGTTTTAGTCTTCATTAGGTCATTTTATTTCATTTTATTAGTGATTTAGGATGTCTAAAATTGTATACTACTTAATTGAACAGAGGACAAAGGTTAAAATATCTCAAGCATTATCAAGGGACTTATTGAGCCATGGTACTGTTGCAGCATGAACACTAACCAAATGCATTTAGGTTAGCATGGACAATTTTATGTTAGGTCAGGCTTTATTGTTATAAATAGAGGTCTTAAATATTCCTAATGCAGTCTTTGGAATTATTATTTAGATTCTGTTATGAAGAAAGGTGGCTGTAGGGATTCTTCTTTTTCTGTATCTTCTTTGTGAATTCTTCTAATATGCTTTCATCTCTTCTAGTCACCTCTACTCTGTTCTCTCTCATTTTTTTGCTGAAACACTGTTGTCAAACAACGAATTGTCATTGATGATCAGATCTGACATCGAAACTGAGGTTGTTTGTATGAACAACTAAAAAGAAGCTTCAAAGTTGTATAGAATTCATACCTAAATTCAGATCTCAGTCAAATTTCTTTGCTGTTAATTTTGTGATATCCCTAATGTCGACTGGGGTTACATCATATGAGATGGCACTTTGAGGTGACTAGAATTAAACAAGTGTACACACAATGGAAGTCAACCTTGAAGACATTGATGCTCATTCAGAAGCCACCAGGAAGAGATTAAAGGATATGACTAGTATGGAAGGCATGCTAGAGGAATTAAGGAAATATTGACAAGGAATAAAGGCATCTGCTCGAATTGAATATCTCAGCACCAACCTCTAATGCTAACTCACCTACTTTGGTAGTTTTAAAGTCACTTGGCCTAAAATAGTGGTAACTCCCAAAGGATTGATACATCAATGGAATCATCCAAACTAGAGATCCTAGACAGCTGGAGGCTATACCAAAGTCATCTGGGTAGCACCTTGTTGATTTTGATTAAGTGGTGCAGTGTTTTTGCCTTTCAGTACTTGAGGACTGTAAACTTTTCTATTTGAGTTCTGAGGACATCAAAATGTTTAAGAACCGATGCAAAGCCTCTTTTTTTCTTGCAGAGAAAAAGGAATTGGAAATAAGGTTATTGATTTCAATAGTCAAATGAGGGGAGATGTATAGATTCAATAGACAGCAATATCATTCCTTCACTTGACTAAGAAAGAAAGTTCAAATTGTTCGAGGTGTCAACCTTGGAGTCAATTACAAATAACATGCAGATGATCCAATAGTGGACAGATCAGTGATTGGTTGCAAAGGGGAAAGGAAATGTTCTTGCCAATTGATTAGTTTCACCAAATATGTCTTCTTTCACCAGTTTGCCCCTCCTAGGACCTTAAATCGCCAGGACAATAACTAAGTAACAGCCTTTTTCTTATTTTACAAAACTAATTATAATGTAATTCTCAGCATGATTGAAGATTGATACACTTAATCATGGATGTCTATTATTGCACAAAAAATGCTTCAGCTACAACATTATCGCAGCCAAATCATCAATTTTTACAAAATGTCACATGTAAACACACAACAAACCACAAATTCCAAACGTCTATCACACTTAAGAAATAATCATCCTGTGTTTATTGATATGCGGTGCTGGATTAAAAAAAGGACAATTTACCTTAAAATATCGGAAGAATGGAGTGGCCACGAGTTCTTGAAGTATTGGATGCAACACTTCCTTGTTAAGAGAATCAGCAGTTTCATAATCACAGGAACAGTCCTCCACTATGCCTGTGAACTTCCTTGAATCCTACACAAATTACATGTTCCCAATAACATCAGAAAAGAAAAGAAAAGAAATTAAATTTCAAGCAAAACCAACCATCCATCAGACAACCACTTCTTAATTTTAACCAAAGATCGTACACTAAAACTCATCGAGGAAGAAGAGAAAGATTGATCAAAAATTTACCGAGCATTCAAAGGGCTTCTTGGTTATCCCAAATAAAGAGATCTTAGGGACATTTCTCGAACTAGCTGTCACCGCGAGGAGGACGGCGAAAAGAGCCCCTGCAGCCCAGAGCCATCTCCGGCAAGTCCCACCGCCGACTCCGCCAGTTTCCACCTTCCCATCGGAAAAACCCTAGATTTCTCGGAACAAGGAAATCTCTCTCGCCCACTCGCTGCTTGGAAGGAATATATGGAACCCTAGAAATCAGAAAATGCGCCCCGCCGGAGATTTTGAATTGCTCTGAGTGGAGGTTTCAATCGGGAGAGAGAGAGAGAAACAGGCGGCGGAGAAGAGGAGGTATTCCCGATTACAGTGGGCTGGGCCTGGTAAAATGGCGCTTCCGTCAACAGCATGGGCAGAATTCAAGAATGGAAAGGCACAAGCTCCGTCGTTTTGATACGTTTAAATTACCGTGTATTTCCCCATTTATACTTGTAGAGATCATAGTGATTTTAAGTCTCCGTCTTTCTGTTCTGTACCTTTCCTTTTTTTTTTAACGTTGACTCCAACGGGAACCAAAACCACATGGATTATTTTTTTTCATTCGTACCTTCATAAATATACTTTAAATTAATATTATATATATTATATTTTATAATAATATATATATTATATATATATATATATATAACTATACCATCTAATGTTGTTAAAAAATTAATAATTTAAAATTAAAATTAGCTTATAAACCCATGCCATACTTGGGAGGTGATTGTTTTAAAAAATATTTTATTTTATTGATTTATTAAAATTTATTCTATATATATTTTAAAATAATTAAATAATAAAAATATATGTTATGCATAATATGGATTATAAGCTATTTATTTTTTCTAAATTTGAGGTTCTCCAATCTTTTTTCTTTTGCAAATCTTTATTTTTTTATAGACAATAATTGCTATTTCTAATTTAGAAATTTTTTAATATTTTATATATTATTATTAGAAAGTTAGAAAATATTGAAACTCAACTAATTTGTGTTAGACTCAGATTTAGATCCGTCTATTCTTCATTTTCTTTTATTTATCTTTTTCTTGAAAAAAATTGTATTCATGATGGTCGATTTATTTGCTTAGTCACTACATGTGCATAATTTTTCACATAAAATAATTTAATTTTTTAAAAATTTATTATTGATATTTATGAACATGAAAATAAATGGGTAACACAACATAATATTTACCATATTAGCGCATTAATCTTAATTATTATTATTATAAATATCATAATATGTTTATCGATGGCTTTACTAAATTTGATAAGTTCAAAATCTCTTCTAGTTTAATGTTAATATTTTCTGATCCTAATTCCTAATGTAGTAATGTTGGTTTTAAAGAAAAAATAATAATATTTGATGCTAATAAGTAGCAATAAATACTAATGCTTTGTCAACTATGTGGACTTCTTCACTCTAGAGAGCGTAACTGTTAAGTGATTATGGCGTTCCTTACATAATCTATATCGTTTCATCAATAAAAAAGGCTTGGAGGTTTGTTTCATAGAAGCACCTTCTTCCTATCCATGTCTCTATCTTTATTCGTAAAGACGGCCCATTTTGGTCGACATCATAGCTTTTGTCAGCCTCCGCTCGAGCCCTCGCCTATTCAATGCTAGGATTGAGACAAATGAGTGCCCGCTCTTATTTATTTCTGTTCATATCATAAGTTCTATGAACAAGTGATGTTTCTATATACATTACTAAGGCATAAGGGATGCACTAGGGCAAGTAAATTCACTAGTCTCATATGTTAGTATCGATGCACAGATTCCTTCTAAAGACAGATTATATCTCTTCCCTTCAAGGAAATTCTCTGATCTTCACATTGACTGACTGAATCAAACAATTCAACTTGAACTCCGCCAATGCCTCCATTGACTGAAAGTGCTTAGTTAGTCAGGAGATAAGACAACTCTCCTATAAAGTATCAAGCTAGGCATCCAGCAGAAGTTAAATGAGCATCCCACACCCGAAAGGTACCCACATAGATTTTCCGAAACCCCCAGTCACTAAGATAAACAAAGTAGAAGAAGCACCAATTTCTGTACCTGTTCTAAAAGAGCGAAGAAAAGGGATGTTTGTTAATGGAAACAAGGAACTATTTATAGCCGTTGCGATATAAAATATTATACTCATTCGACCCGCAAGAACATGTATATATGGAATACGAGAATTTCCATCTTGTTGAAGATCTGGTGGTGCTACTCGAAAACTTAAGAAGAAAGTAGGGCAGTCAATCCCAATGAATGTTTCTATTGCCACTAGGATTGGACTTAAAGAAAAATTCCAAAGTGGGAAGAAGTACAAGGTACGCTTAAAGTTCTACTAAATAGTATCTGCCCATGTGTGTCCGGAGAGCTTTTGCTTTTGGCTTCTTTTTAGTGGCAAGTCACAGCTTTCGAAATGGTTCTTTCCCTTTCTATTATTTTCGTTACTATAGGGCCGGCTGCTTATTCATTTGCATTTGACTTCCGGATTCTTCTTTCAAATTAATTGCTCGGAGAGCTTACTGGCTTCAAATAACTTTGTTCCTTTCCCTGCTTTGGCTCTCGAATACTCCTTAAGACCAATACTTGAGAAGTGAGCAAAGGGCTGGCTTATAAGAATGGATATTGAAAATAAATAGCTTATCTGATTGTCTAATTTCAAGACTCCTATGACCTTGTGCCAGCTTTCCTCAAATCCCATCCCTACTGGCCTAAGATGCCTACTGGTCTAAGCTTTATATCTATCCCGCCGCTTTCTCATATGAATATGAGATAAAAGAACTTTCTTTCATTGCCTTCATTCCTGTTCATGTCGCTATTAGGTAAATTGATTCAGAGGTTGATTCTAGCACTCAAAATGCACGAGAATTGTTTAGGGTGAATCACCTATGAGGTACGAAAACAGATGTTTTATGGTAGAATTTGAATCCATTGGACAAAAACTAGATCACACCGAGTGCTCTTGGTCAATCCTCCGAATGAACAAGCAGACCAAGGAAAGTGCTCGCTTATAGTCACACTTGTCTTTTGGCCCTGCTCAAGCGTCCCCACAGAAATTCTCGTGTTAAGTGGCTAAAAGAGGGCTTTCAAATAAACCATTTTTCCATGCTTCCAATAAAGAACGAAAGAGGAAAAATATTCTTCGTGGGATCTTCAACTCCCAAGGGTCCTGGATCGAGAACCCTATGGACAGGGAAGGAAGCTGAAAATTTCTTAAAACACTTGCTCTCCACTGAAGGTTCAATCTTTTTGAAGTATCCTCAATGTCATCCCAACTTAGTCACTGCTTCGGACAAGAACATACTTAACCAAATTCCATCTTTGGAGGAAGAAAGAAAGAGTCTTCTAGATGTTCCCTGACAGTACGTCTGGACCTGACGGGTACGAAGATATCTTTTATCAGTTGCATTGGGAGATTATTCAGGAGGACCTTGTCCCTGCTGTGCAGTTCTTTTTCCCTGAAGGTTCGATTTTGAAATCGATTAATGAAACTTGGATTGCTTTTATTCCCAAAGTTTTTCACCCTACCTCCTTTCATCATTTTTGTCCTATTAATCTTTGTGTGTGTGTGTGTGTAATGTGTGTGTATATACACACATACAGAAGTGAGAGGATATAATAATAATTTTTGGATCTACATCAATGATTCAGATGAAAATGCAGCTGTCCAAACTATCTATATACCCCTAGGGTTTATCTATTCCTTCTTTTTAGTTTTTTAATGTGCACGTGTAAGCCTGTGTGGTACTCATCTGAACCATTGATGTAGATTCAAGAATTGTTATTATATCCTCTCATCTCTCACATTAAGCCACTTCTCTCACTTGATATGCTATATATATATATATATATATAT
>KE505907.1:7687-25007 GCA_000441515.1 Elaeis oleifera | reverse complement strand
GTTAAATGTCAATCGAGATTGCTTCATCCACATTGTATTTCAACCTTTCAAATTTATCTCATGGATCATCCTAGTCAAGGCTTGTTAATTAAATACAGCGATACATCAACTCCAATAATTCGGAGGGTCAATCCCATCTTGATCCACACACAGACTTCACAAGTACTTGACTATACCCAGTAGCCTTCATCACTGCATTAAAAATTCAGATAGTCTGGTACCAAAGCATAGTGAGTTGTTTGCAAGTCACTATAGTGATCTTAAGTCTAAAGGATACTTATATCCATGTGTTTCGTAAGCAGCTCTTGATAGTAGAATGCTCAACCGGTGAGTCACTTATTCAGTGATGATGTACTCCTACATCTTACTTGTATGCCATATCAGTGTCACCACACTTCTTGGTTAAGAGGATAACCAACCCATATGGCATACAACGACCTCTACTCGATAAACATCATCATCCTATAATGACGTATCATTTAGTCGCGAACATATTTAAAACTATATGATAAATTCTCTCTTTATCGTATACTAGCATAGTTCTAAGGACTTTATCACAGCACAAGAGTTCAAAAAAGATGTAACTTTGTGATAAAAATATCAGAATAATTTTATTCAATAATCAATAATTTATATATAAAATAAACTCAATCATTATACGATTAGTTTTAGGACACAATTCTCAATAGACAATCATTAAAAAAACTATCCTGTATACCTAGAGAGCCTAAAGAAAAAAAAATAATATGCCTTCAGAAGGCATGTTCGATCTGCTCGATATTGATATCTGAGCAGATAGTGAGTGTCGTAAGATCTGAGAGATCCAGAGAGGAGATGAACCCAAAGTATAAGTGGTACCTCAGGTTTGATCATATTGTAGAGGATAGAATAAACAAATAGAATAGCATGGGCTTTAAGGCTCATCAACTCTTGAGTCATCTCTGATTTGTGAATTCTATCTTCAAGACAAGATGGCCAACTATCCTTTATAGGACATAAGGTGAGGACCACTGAGATACTTATCTTGGTACACACTGATGTATATAGCATATTTGATGTACAAGCCAGGAGTGATTATCTTTACTTCATAGCTTTTACTGATAACTTTTCTCGATATAGGTATGTGTGTTACACAAATTTAAAGCTTTTGAAAAGTTCAAATAATTTAGATATGAGGTAAAGAAGTAACTAAAATTCTTAAGATTCTTCGATAAGATCGAGGAGGTGTATATCTTAGTGAAAGTTTCTAATCTATCTCAAGGAAAATGGTATAGCCACACAATGGATTTTTTCTAGTGCACCTCAATTCTACGGGGTGTTGGAGGGGAAGAAAGGGATCCTACTTGATATGATCCAATCCATGATGAACATCATTGATCCTCCCTTATTTTTTGGGGATAAGCTTTACTACTGAATAGTTTCCTCTAAGTCTATTCTTATCACGCTGTATGAGATGTGGCATGATGAGAATGTCCGATCAATGTCAAATGACAATAGACAGTCAAATTAGAGGTTAGGTCTATGAGAGCTCATTTCTAAGATATCTTAAAGAGTTTAGGAGATACTACTTTACTTTCAAAGGATATATGATTATGATCCAACATATGATATTCTTGGAGAAGTAGTTTATCCAAGATGGAGATAGTGGGAGAAAAATTGAGTTTAAAGAGAAAGTTTCTGAAAAGTAAAGAGCCATAGAACCTATAAAATCTATTCATATTGAGCTAGTACATATAGTACCTCCTCCACCTCATAGGTCGAGTAAAATTTTTCATTCTACTGAAAGATACTTAGATATTCTAACAGAGGATATAGAGAAAATATTCCTCATAGGAGATAGAGAATATAGAGATAATCTCAAAAATTACTATGAGGCGATGTCAGACATCAATTATGAGAAGTGGTTAAATGCAATGAAGTCAAAAATTGACTCGATGCATTCTAACCAAATTGATCCCTAGTGGATCCACCAGCAGGTATAGTACCTATTGGATTTAAATGGATCTATAAAAAGAAGAGATATAAAAGTAGACACCTTTGAAGCAAACATCTCAGAATTGGAACACTAGATGTATCAAATTGTTTAATCTCATCAAGGACAAAAGGAAACATGTGTTCATAAGAAGGTCAATGGGAGTATTATTGTGATCTTGGCATTGTACATAGATGATATTCTTCTGATTAGAAATTGTGTTCCTATGCTGACTTCAGTTAAAAATTTTTGGTTGTCTAAAGAAATTCTCCATAAGAGATCTTTGGAAAACATCTTATAAAGATCTATGAGATATATCTAAGAGGATGCTAGAATTTTCACAGAAAATGCATATAGAGGAGGTGCCGAAGGGGTTCAACATGAAAACTCCAAGAGAGATTTCTACCCTTTAGGCATGAGATTGATATCTCTAAAAGATGTGTCCCAACACATTTGTGGAGATACAGCACATAAGCTAGATCCCTTATGCTTCAGCTATAGGGAGCCTCATGTATGCCATGCTATGTACACAAATTGATATAATTATTGTTGTGAGTCTCACAAGCAAATATCAGTTAAATCTAGACTGAGAGTACTAGATAGCTGTGAAAATATTTCTAAGTACTTAAGAAGTACTTAAGATATGTTCATAGTCTTTAAAGAAGAAAATTGAGGATATAAGGATTCATGGATTCAGACTTTATGTTTGATGTTGATGGTAGAGAGTCTACATCAGGCTGTGTTTACTTATGCAATAAAGATTTGGTAAATTAGAAGAGTTCTAAACAGTCGATCATTGTAAATTTTAGAAGCTATATATATCGCTACTTATGAGGTAATTAAGGAAACCTTCTCATTAAAAAGGATTTGTTACAGAACTGGTTGTAATATCATCAGATGGCATAATACTGTAGTGCGCTAGCATAGACGCTATAGCTTTAGCTAAGGAGCATAGGTCTCATCAGAATTTCTAGTACATAAGAGTGATAATTTTTAATTATTCATGACTATTTCAAAAAGTAAGACTTCAAGAATCAGAGAATAGATCCCATGAAAATATGGTAGGCTCATCGACTAAACCATCTAGCCAGCAGAGGATCAAAGCACATCTTAAGAAGATAGGGCGTAGACCTATGGCAGATTAATTTTAGTGCAAGTGAAAGATTATTTGATGTATGTCCTAAAGTTAATCTAGCAAACATATTTATTTTTTAGGACATAATTTATACATGACTTAATTAATTAGGATAGTTAATTTTCATTCATAGAGTATATGCATCCATGAATCATCTAGAAAATTAATAAGATGATGATATATATGCTCAAAAATTAAGAATTTAAGGTATGTGTCATTGATGGTTAATTTTAAATTACTCCTGATCGATGAATCATCATAGAGACGGCGATTGATCTAGTTAGTTGGTGCATGGTTCGCTTTTCTTTGGATAGATGAGTCTCGAGTCACAAATAGAGATATTGAAGTGAGAGTGTAAATATTTGTTAGAGAATAAAGATACCGAGCATGACCAACATAAGAAGATATTTGGATGTCTATTCACTCATCAGTAACTTTCTCGATGCTGTAGTGGTGTGACTAGTTCTTTAATCTGTGGTATCTCAACTATTCATAATGGGGTTACTGTAGTTTAATTACATAAATATTTGATCTCCTAGCTATTTAGGTTCTTACGGTGTATGTTGGCTGTAGTAGGTTCATTGTAGAAGTAGGATGTGTATTTAGATGGGATCTATCGATCTTAGTAGATAAGGAGAAGTCCTATGTGATTTATGAGATTGAGTTTAGAAGACCTTAGTTAGGGTAGAGTGAATGATGAAAAAAATTTCATAAGTTTCACATAAGAACTCAAGTCGAATAAATTTTATATATGATAGATAATGGGGTTTGACAAATTTTCATAACCTTTATCTCATCGGAACTCACGATAGAAGAACTGAATCACATGGTAACTATACCTAGAGCTTCATTCCTTCTGTTCTACTGGATTGTCATCACATGCTGCTAGACGTCACTAATAGATTGTAAGATCATAAAAATTATTTGATGGTCAATAATTCTCAATTCATGGTTGAAATTATTTTAATCCATTGAAAAGAGTTTTAATAATATTTTGATGGAGATCAAAATATATCTCACTACTAGACAGAATAGAACCTACTAGGTTACACTCAAAAGAAGCTCTGACTGATCGAATTATTGAATTATAATTTTAAATCATAAAAAGATTTAATTATCAATTTCATTAATCATTGGACGAATATGTAAAAAGTTACATGGAGGACTTGCTAAGAGTTAGTAAGTTATAGGAGGGCTTAATTGTAATTATTGCTAGATTATTTGATTTGATCAAATAATTGGAGTTGAGTCCGAGTCAAATTAAATTTAGATTTAATTGATTGGACTTAGATTGAGTTTGAGTCAGATTGGGTTTCATAAGTCAAAAAAAGTTTGGATTCAATAAGTACTTGACTTATTATGAAACCTAAACTAATTTGGATTTGGACTCAAACCAAATTGAGATCTTATCTATAAAGGAACTTAACCTGTAGAAGGACTCTTTTCATCTGATGTGCCGCCCCACTCTCCCTCACACCCATGTTCACACTAAAAGGTTTGTCATGTAGAATTTTGTGGCGTCCCATCTAGGAGTCCAAGAAAGTATGGACTCTTCTCTCTAAAAATCCTAAGGCATGTGCTTTAAAAGGTGATCAGAGGGGTGCCTCCATTGGATAAGTTTAAAAGAGGTTAGCATGTAAGAAAGAAGGTAATGGGCATGAGAAAGAAAAGAATGCACAAAAGAAAAGGGCATGGGTTTTTCAAAAGAGTTTTGGGGATGCCTCACCTCTCTCCTTCTTGCTCTTCCAAACATCCAAAGGGTTGGATACCTCTCCCTTCCTTTCTCTCTTGGTCCAAGAGTTGGACATGCCATCTTCATCTCCTTCTCCAGATTTAGTCCAAGAGTTGGACGAAATGAAAAGAAGACAGATTTGATCTCTCATCTTTCTCCTTCTCTAGATTTCCTTCCATTTCTCTTGAGAAGGAAAAAGAAAAAAAAATTGATTAGATCTAATTTTTTCTCCTACTATGTATCTCTTTGGTTCTCTTGAGAAAAAAATGAAAAGAGAGAAAAGATTCGACAATCCAAAGAGTGATCTCTGCAAGGGAGCTAGTATCTCGGTGAGATCGGGATCTCTTGATTAGATCAGCCTTGAATGGATACTTATAGAGATTGGATACTTGTGTAGCTTTAACGAACTTTGAAGATATCTATGGATCATCAGATTGTAGCTTCAATAGACCTTGAAGACATCCACGGATCATCGGATCATGGTGAAGATCTATCCGTGCAAAGATAAAATTAACTTTTATTTTACATAGATCTTAATTTTGTACATATGATGATGCTTGATTTTATGTTGAGATATGATCTCTATACATGCTAAATGAGATTAGATTTGATTAAAGATTAATTTAATATCGTTCTGACATAAGGTCGTCTTGGTATAACAGTGAAATATTATGTTGTATGGTTGTCCTAGAACAATGTTGAAAATAGTTTTAAAATTTCTCTTCCATTGTGTAATTAGTTTTAAAATTTTGCATGCATAATGGAAGCCATGTGATGGATTTCCTAACAAGAGCAAGATCATTGGCTGTGCCATCCTCCTCACTAGCCAGTCCAGCACCTATAAGACTGTCATTGACATCAACAGTTGATTGCATATCTAGGGATAAAATGCTATTTCGATGTGAGCTGCGAGAGCAGTAAGGGCCTCGCCAAACTCTTTCGCAGGGAGACCCCCTTCGCCACCATCTCTGGCTTTGAGCTCTTCTCCCTCAAGATGTCCAAGATTGAGGCCTTACCAAGCTTGCCATCATGCCATTGGCGTTCATATCAAAGAGGAGGCCAAGATAGGTACATATGTCAAATGGAGGCTCTGCCAATGCAAAAGTTTTGTTTTAATATATGTACAACATGGCTGCCATCTTTTATAGAGAAAGCCCCTGCAACTAGAACAACATAGATGGATTAAGAGAACTGAATAGCTTGTTAATGTTTGATGCTCGAGAGGTGGTAGTGATGGCTAGGGAGTTCGGGGTCTAGTTAGCCTTGGGTGAGGTGGTGCTTGAGATCTCATCGATTAGCTTCTATTGGTATCCTTTGAGCCTAAGCAAATCTAGGTCAAAACTCAAACCCTTAGCACTCAGTGATGCCTTTAGCTTGCTGCTTGAAAGCTGCAAGAAGGGCATAGTCACCAAGCTACCCAGTTGGTTCATCTAGACTGTCCCCACACCCAAACTCGATGAAGCCGATGGTAACATGCTTGACACTATTTGTTGCATCATCATCGAAGCTGTTGCCATATCCAATAATGACAGCCCCAATGATGATGACTTCAAGGAGGAGAGCACCCTCCTAGTGAAGGAGGTGGTAGAGGGGTTGACAGAGCAAAGCTCCTCAAGTTTATGGGTGAAGAAGTAGATGTGGCGGTTGTAGTCGGTCTCATCCTTATAGAGGCGGGTGCGGTACTGGACCTGGTGGATCCAGCTCTCGAATATGCCATGGGCGTACTCGCAGACATCCTTATTTTAGCACGAACCCTTTTTGGAACTCCGGATAGGAGACGTAGTTGTAGAAGTACTTTCGGGGGCCATGGCACCAAGCGTTCTCCCTCGGGTGGACGAGAGGGCACTCCATCCAGTCATGGATTAGGCCCTGGAGTAAGGTTTGACCTTGAAGGTATACATCCGGAACTTGTCCATGCCATAGATCCTATTATTCATATGGGGGGGGATGTCTAGAGGGTATTTCTTCTCATCGAGCTTCACCTCCTCTTCTTTTGCTCCTCCAGGGGATGAAACCTTAGTGCAAGAGGCTTTGAGGATGACTTCGAAGGATTGGACAGTTGAGGAGAAGAAGTGGTGGGCGACAATGTTGCCAGGATAATTCCTAACAGCATCGATGGCGTCGACATCGGCAAAGGCATCCATTAGCATCCTGATGATTTTGATGGAGAAAGGGGAGCCACCGAAGGTGGTGCAATGGAGGGGGTGGCGCTGCCAGAGGGGGAGTCGTGGGAGGTCTCGACGGGAAGAGCTGAGAGGATGTAGGTGAGCACGATGGGGTTGCCGTAGAGGGCGACGATCATGAGCACAATGCACTGCTTGAAGCCTATGGTCTGCCAATTGGGGAGCAATAGTACCAGGAGGTTGGGTAGTCAAGGGGCAGGCTGTCATCCTCGACAACATGCTTGAAGATGGGAAGGTCGTCGAAGGCTAAGAGCTCGAGTGAGCCATATTTAAGAGTCTCGTGTGGTACAATCATATTTTTCACACATGACGGACGGAGGCTCTATCAATACAGATGTCTCCATTTTAATGTATATATATATTAGATGACTAAAATACTCTTATAGGTAGATGTATAAAAGAAAATTTATAAAGATATATATGTAAATAACAATTTTGAGAGGATATTCATATAAAATTAAATGTTTAAGAGGGTATACATGTAAAAAATTCTAATTAATTTTATTATTTCATCTAGATGAATTCGGACCTTTTTACTCTATAATGTAATAATATATTATATCATTTAACAAACTGATGATGATATTATATAACATATTATATATTAAAATACTATATTATATTTTACTTTACACAAAGATGGGATGACTCATTAGAACTTTGATCATTCAATAATAAGTATAAGAAATCCCTCAGATAAAGAAAAGAGAGAGAAGAAGTGAACAAAGAAAAGAATCACAAAATCATTGTAAACTAAAACTAGGTTATTAACAGTAAGGGGAATAATAGAGATTAACAACTAGCATAGTTTCCTCCTATGAACCTTCCCAATGTTTTCAAAAAGGGAGCCAGCTTTATGCATGCCACCACCAAGCCTTAATTATATCCTCCAACAACCCTTTCTTGGCTTCAAAAAATGATAGTGTTGGTGTTTCTTATACCTTCCAAATATTTCAAAATAGAGAACCTATTGAAATATTCTACTTGTTCTATTGCTCTCTTCCAGCACTACTATAATATTGAATCAAAAGACTCAAAAATGGTGAAGAGGCCAAGAAATAGGCCTACCTAGTCTTGATCTAGCAAGGCAAACTTCGGCAAAGCACTCAACAGGCAAACTCCGAGAACTGCTCGATGTGGAAAACTTTGATGATGTATCTGGTTTGGAAAGCTCTGGCAAAGTGCTTGGGTTGGTGTGCCAAACTATGGTGATATGCTCAGCATTCTCTGATGGAAGAAGGATCCGACTGGTCATCCTTTGTAGTGTTGATGAACGGGAGTATAATCTGGTATTAAGAAGATCTTTGATGAAGGGAAGAGAGGGAGAGTCCGACTGGTCATCCTTGGGAGTGGCAATGAGAAGAAGTTTGAGTTCGACACCAAGGAGCTCTCCCGTGAAGGGAAGAGAGGGAGAGTTCAGTTGGTCATCCTTAGGAGTGGCGATGAAAGGAATTGAGTCCAGCGGTGAGGAGATCTCTAATGAAAGGAAGAGAGATGCCAACGGTGAAGAAGAAGTTGAAGGAAGGTGCTCAGTGTTGTTGACGATGGCTTTAAGGGTCGTTCGACTGTCATCCTTAGCAACAACTTCGTGAAACCTCAAAAAAAACTTAGAAAAGTTTGGCTTTATCCTACCGATGTGACCCAAGTTTTCAAGAATTCTCCATATGGTATGATATATATAGTAGACTTGATTTTATATTTCATACAGTATGATATACCTTATACATTTCACAAAGGTATTTTCGATAAAATTTTTAAATAAATATAAAAAATTGTAAATTTTTATTATTGTGTAATACGCAAACCCACAACTATATCCATTCTCTGTAAACATACAAGCAATCTATCTAATATTAGGTTTAGATATCTTTCTCATACATATTATTTTATATTAGAGGAAATATGGATGGCTATAATTTGTCTATTTTTTAGATAAAATATTTTGATCTATCATTTAATAAAAAGATCCTTTGTCTATGTAAGTCTCGATTTAAAAATTTTAGAAATTGAAAAATCGATTCCATTTGGATTTCAATTTTGAAAAATCCAATTTAAATAATACTGACCCATGCATGTGTGCGTGTGCATGCATGCGTGCGTATGAGTGTATATATGAAGTGCCTTCGATTCATTTATATTTTGTCTGAACCCCATCAGTTTATTACTTCTATATTTAGCCCATTTAGTCCATCCCATAAACTATTCATTTAGCCCATTCCATAGGGTGCTCATTTAGCATGATTTAAAAAAAATGAAAATGGATAGCATCTCATTTAGCTCATTCCATCAGCTGTCTACTTGACGTAAGTCCAATAGATCATAATTTGATAAGCCAAACTAACCAAGTCAATTTTTTGATTCGGTTTAAATTGGTTTTCTATGTAATCACTTCAGTTTCGGTTTCAGTTTCGACTTTAGAAAACCTATATCAAGTTGGTTTGATTTGAAAATTAACTCTAAACCAAGCTGAATTGAACTATGCACATCCCTAATTACACCCGAATCAGCAATTCAGAGCCTTGGCAAGAGATATTATACAGTATTATTATATGCTAAATTTGGAGATATAGCATCTTATGATGCCAATCTAAGAGAGGAGACTTGTAATATATCATTTGCATGCCAAATTACATTTTTATTGGCATAGCCTTCCTGGGTCCATGGGACAATTATTTCAACTTGTCAATTTAAAAAAAAAAAAAACTAGAGGTATGTTAGATGTAATTGATCTAAAATTTTTGAGAATTAAAGTAGACAATACTTGAGCAACTTTAGGGTTTAATGGCCAAGGAGTTTTTCAGTGAATCAATCAAGCTTTGGTTGATCAATTTCATCTTGATATTTTGCTCAAATGTTATGTCGCATGATCAAAATTTATATATTAAATAATATACTGCCCAATGTTTCATATACATTTTTGAGCCAAAATGGATTAAACTTGCTCGAGTTCCAAGCTTACTGGTTGAATTCATTTTTTTTCTTTCAGTCAATCTACCCAATACCCTCTTTTAGTTTTTGAGCCAAATACGTCTTTTAACTTTGGACCATCCATGTATGTGTTTTAAGATATGATTGAGATCTTTTTTAATATTCAATCCGTTTCCTTCCCTTATTTTTTGTCAATTTGCTGAACACCTTTCTATTTTTGGGCAAATACCTCTTTATTTTGTACCATTCATATATGCTTTCCTAAATATGATTCACATCTTTTTTGATGGTGGTAACCAGAGGTACCGGTCAAAGGTATTATGCACTCATTTATCAAAGAAACATCAGGGGCTCTTATCATCATGCAAAAATCAGAAACTACTAGTTTGTGATGGATTGCTATGAAAATTAAGTGCAGCTTCCTTTCTCTCTCATGTTTACCTTGCTCAATAGGATTGTAACCAAAGAAAAGCAATATTCTATCAAAACATTTCCTCTGACCATCTTTGCCACCTATTCTAGTCTTATAGAACTTATTGCGCTTTTGGCCACCCATGTCACCTTGATGCTACCCTACTTCCCCTCTAATTCAGTTCCTTAAGTTCACTTCTAGATCTCCTTAAGTTCACTTCCTTCTATATATTTCTCAGTCTAAGTTTTGATGAGAGTGGAACAAAGGGTCAAGCTAGGCACAATCATGAGCAAGAGCATGGGGCGTAGCAAAAATTGGGCTAAGGTGAAAGAAGAGGGAGATATGATGCGAGTATGGGCTAGGCCGGTTGGGAATGTGAAAGCAAGTGGGTTGAAGCTGGAGCTCCATGTGATAACCAAGGCAAAACCATAAGCACATGGATGGCAAGCTTTGCTTGATCATGGAGGTTAGAGGCCAAGTGTCCAAGATGGTGCTTCATTTGATTGAAGTCAGAGCAAGAGGGCAAGGGCTAGGTGCTTAGATGGCTAAGACTAGTTTAAGGTAACTACCATATGGTAAAATCTAGGATTTGGTTGAAGTTGGGGGTCTAAGAAGCAACTAAGCACCTCAAATGGGTCAAGGAGGGAATGAGGTGAAAATCAGGAATTTGATTCCTTTTAGACCATATTTACTTTGCAGGAATCGAGAGTGGGGATGAGCATCGACTTTTCATCCAACTTATTCGCATACATGGTAATCAGACATGAGAACGTCAATTATAGGGAACATTGAATTTTATGAAAGGGGAAAATCATACCAAATGGGCTAGAGTACCATTTTTCCTAGTGCTAGATATATTTCTATGTAACAATAAAAATTTATGTATTATAGTTATTAGTATTACTAATATATTAAAAGTGTATTATAACAATGATTTATCTGTTGGATAATATTATATTTTGTACTATATTAAATTATACATTATTGTTACTTTATATTGCATATAAATGTCACTTATGTTATTCAATTGTTAAAATTAATAATTATGTTCTATATCTAGTATTATGTTGTGCTTTATGATGTATTATTAATAAGATTATTACGTATCATAATATATTAAATGGTAAACGAGATATAATTATTTGTTCAATTATGTTGTTATAATAATAAATTAATATAATTGCTATTAGACCTTTAAGTTTATGCTTGTACTTATTTTAATATCAACTTATAGCATTATGTTAGATATTATAATTTAATATCAGTAGCTCGATTGGTCTCATGGAACATATGGGTAATCCACAAGGTCTTGGTAACATGCTTTTGTAAATGCAGGTCCTATAATAAAGGATGTAGTAACGAGTATTCCGTCCAATTGAAAAGTTTTTTTCTTGAAAAATCTAAAGTCGATCTTGCAGCCTGTGGTCACCACACGTACGGTAAAAGGACAGCAAGTGGAGAGGATTGAGGTGAAGGAGGTGGAGGCACGGATGCACAAAAGGTAGGCACATCATTTCGAGCTTGATCATCCTTTGTGCTTGATCTTGACCTCGGAACCGCTTCAATCGGTATGCAAGCTATTTCTTAGATCCATTCATGCTCAAAATGATGAGAATCAAGAGAAAAAGACAAGATGAAGGCTCAATAGGGTCGAGCAAAATTGTTGGAGGGGTCCTAGGACACATAGTGGATGAAAGAAGTGTTTTGGAAAGGGATGGCTCAGGTTTAAAATGAGTGGTCCCGATCAAAAATTGATTCAAGAACTCTGCTAGAGTTGACTCGAACCCAAGTAGAGTTGACTCAAGCTCAATCTTAGACTAAAATATTGATTTTTTTTAAAGAAAAAATCAACACTTAAAGTAAGATATGACTCAAGTGAATGCAAATAAGAGAAAATTAGCTTGGAATCAATTAAATAAGGTTTAAAGAATGATTGAATCTAAGAGTTTCAAAGAGAGAAAAAAAGGCTTAGGAAATTGTTTAGTCAAAGGGATCACACACTCCTAACTCTCTTTTAACCATACTAAATCTTTTCTCACTTAAGAGTTTAGTAAAAGCATCTATTAATTATCTATTGATGCTCATAAAATTGAGCATTATATCATCATTTTGAATATGAGCTTTTATGAAGCAATGTCTCATTTCAATATGTTTAATTCTTGAGTACTGAGTTGGATTTTTAGTTAGATTTATTGCACTTATATTGTTACATCGTATAAAAATTTTAATTAATTTAATGCCTTAATCTTCTAGTTATTTCACAATCTATAAGATTTGAGAATAACAACTTTTGGCTGTAATATACTCGATTTTAGCCGTGGATAATGCTATCAAATTTATTTTTACTAAACCAAAAGATTAAATTAACTCTTCGAAATTGGTGAATTTGACTAATGCTTTTTCTATCAAGTTTGTAACTAGCAAAATTAGATCAAAAAATCCAATCAATTTAATAGAAGAATGTCTAGAGTATCATACACCAATGTTAAAAGTACCAATTAAATATCTAAATTTTTTTAACAGCAAATAAATGTACCTTTAAATCAATATTAAAAGTATCAATTAAATATCAAAGTACTTTTAATAGCAAATAAATATGATTCTTTTCAGTTGGATTGAAATCTTGTACATATATAAATACTAAATATTATATCTAGTCTATTAGTAGTAAGATAGAGTAAATATCTAATTATACCTTGATAAAGTTTAAGAAAGATACTCTCACTATTTTCATCCTTGTCAAGCTTACATGAGAGACTCATAGGTATGCCAATTGACTTGCTATTCTTCATTCTATTTTTTTTAAGTATTTTTTTTATGTATTTAATTTGGTTGATGAAGATTTCTTTATTAGTTTGCTTAATTTGGAGTCTGAAAAAAAAGTTTAATTCTTCCTTCATACTCATCTCAAATTTTTTATGCATTAACTTAGTAAACTCTTGACAAAGAGATTCATTAGTAGCACTAAATATAATGTTATCTACATAAATTTATATTATCAACAAATTATCATCCCTTTTCTTCAAAAAAAAGTAGTATCTGCATTTTTTCTAGTGAATTTATTATCCAACAAAAATTTACTCAATTTTTTCTACCATATACGAGGTGCTTATTCAAGCCATATAATGCCTTATTTTAACAAGCCATGTAATGCCTTATTTTATTTGAAAATATAATTTGGAAAATATGATTTTCAAAATCTGAAGGTTTTTTAATATACACTTCTTCAGTAATATATTTATTAAAATATATTTTTAACATCAATTTAAGAAAGTTTGAAATTCATGTAACATGCAAATGTAAGCAACAATCTAATAGCTTTTAATATAGCAATAGGAGCAAAAATTTCATCAAAATCATTTTTTCTTTTAATTATCATCTTTAGCAACTAATCTAGCTTGATTATCATCTCTATTTTATCTAATTTATTTTTATATATTCATTTTATTTCAATTATGAGATGATCTATAGGTCTACTTACTAATATCCAAATCTTATTTCTTTCAAATTTATTTAATTCTTATTACATTATATTAATCTAATTTAGATTATTTTTATCTTTTTAATTGATTTAGATTCTATTTGAGATATAAAAGTGAAATGATTATTGATATTTCTCAAGAAAGATCAAGTTTTTATCCTTTGTGATAGATTACCAATAATAAATCTTTAGGGGTCTATAAGCATACCTCCATTCTTTGGGTAGAGTCTCATTTTGTCTTTGAGTGTTCTCATGGCACTACAAGAAAATAGAGTATTAACGACGGCCATTAGCGATGAAAAATAAGCCATCACTAATAATTGATATTAGAGACGGCATTAGAGATGACAAATTTACCATCTCTAATAATAGTTTTTATGAATAGACTTTGACGACGGATGTGAAGCCATCGCTAATTAGCGATGGCAGTAGCGACGGCTTATAGTTATTAGTAACGGCTCTAGCGATGGTAATTTAACCATCGCTAAACTAATCCTAATTCACCCCTTTGCCTAATTCCCGACTTCTCACTTTCCTCTTTCTGCCGCCCCTTCTTTCGCCCGCCTCCAATCCCTCCACCGCCCCCTCTTTACCCACCTTTGGTCTCCATTTTCCCTCGCCGCACCATCAAATCTGGCTTCCTTGAGCCCTCAACCGTCTCTTCAAGCTCCTGACTGCCTCCGTGAGCCCTTAGGCCTCCTTGAGCCCCCGACCGCCTCCTTAAGCCCCCAGCCTACCTCTCTGAGCCCCTGGCTCGCCTTTCTAGTTCTTCCTCCCCCGTTCTTCCCCCGCCTCTCCCTCCCCTCTTCTTCTCCTGCCATGTAGAGCCACCTCCTGGTTGATTTGATGAGTACTAGCAACAGTGGCGGCGATGGCTCCATAGTGATCGTCAAATATCATTATTTCAAAATTTTTAATATTTTACATTAATATTTATTAGATTAAATTAAATTAAATTTAATATTTAAATTAAATTAATAATATTTAATTAAATTAATTTAAATTAATAATATTTAATTAATTTAAATTAATAATATTATTAATTTTAATAATATTATTAATTTAAATAATATTGTTCTCGAAAGGTGTAATCATTTTGGGAAGCTCTCCGAGGAAAGTAGCTCTACTACCTTCGATGGTAGGGTTCGAGGTCGGACCATTATTGAACCAGCTCTGGCCTGCACATCTACTCCGATGGTGGTTAGAATAGCTCAATGATTGGATTCTAGGCCCTAGGCCTGACCCGAAGTCTGAAAAAATTTTCGAACCGGACTCAAGGAGGGATGTCATTTTATTTCTTGCATTGTCTTGAATCATTTTAAATACTTATCTTGCATCATTTAAATCTTACATTACCATCTATAATTATATAATTAATCTGTGAATCTATTTATTTTATTTTTAGAGATTATAGATCATGTCTTCTAGAGGTCGGAGCTATCACAGTCGAGGAGAGAGCTCTCAGAGCCATCATAGTTGAAGAGAGAGCTCCCAAGGAGAGAGCTCTCATGTAGCCAGCTCGCATGGTTCTACGCCACACATACCACGTGGTACACTCTAATACTTTAGATATTTCTTTATGTTATTTATCCTTTGTTATCTAATATAACATTCTTTATGTTGTTTGATACTCTTAGATTCGGATGACGTGGGGTCACCAGTGACCCCACAGTCACTCAGAGTCAGTGCCCAGCTCTCATAGTCAGCAGTGTGATAGAGGATCCATTTGGCTCGCGGTACCTCCAACTCGATCAGAGGATAGAGAACTCGTCCATATTCAGAGCCACTCGTAAGTACTATATTTTCATTGAATATGTTAAAATTTAGCCATTTTAGAGTCTAATATTTGTTATTCAAATTAATTTGTAGCACATTTAGAGAGCCTGGGCTGCCTCATATGGTTATTGGGATCATCCGATGATTGATGTCGGAGCTGGTGAATGAGTTCTTTAATTGGCTATCAGAAGCTTGTGATGCAGCCTGGGAGATATTGTTGATAAGTTAAAGATGTTAATTTTAATTATGATAGATTTATATTCTATTTATTAATACATATTTGTTTCTACTTGTAAGAGTACTATCGATTTAAGACTCCTCAAGATGAGGAGGCTGACTGTCGGATCTTCGAGGAGATGGCCATACGTAGGCTTCGGGATGGACAGTACAGCCTTAGACAGTCTACCATAGAGCACTCCAATTCCGACTCACCATTAGACTAAAAGTCTTACACAGATCAGTAGATGTGGACGGACATATGGGAGGCCCTTTATGACCAGTAGAGTACTGAGGAGTACTCTAGTAAGTGGCAGAGAGTATGGCATATTCGAACCGCTCAATAGGATCCGATCAAGTACATCAACGGCCCCATTGGAACATATGTTTGGTCAATAGATCAGTAAAAATTTTACACTTAAATTAATTTCATATTGAATAGATTATATATATATTTAATTAATTAATTTATTATTATTTATTATAGATATGACAACTGGATCATACATCAGGACAGCTATAGATATAAAATGCCACACACCAGTCTAGGAGGACTAGTGATTACTTAGATCCCAGATCTCGATAGATCATGGTAACAACTTAAAATATTATTTATTAAGTTTTATATATACTGATATGTATGGATTAATAAATTTTAACTATATAGGTAGATTACACAGAGTATCTCGTGTCGTGGCATAATGAAGACCCATCTTCTCAGCCCCTCCTTAACCTCGAGGGATGGCTCAAGGCCACTGAAGGGGTGAGTAGGAGCTGGATCATAGGATTCGGCCATAACTTCGATCCTCTGACAGTTCGATACTCTTCGACGTCCTTCTCTCAAGCCTCGACGATATAGATGTGGGGTGATGTACAAGTGGAGGAGGTCGTGTAGAAGCTTTAGAGCCAGTGACCTCAGAGCTTTTGAGACATCATCCGCGATACAGTCATTGAGATTCTTTGAAACCTGCATCTACATGATCAGCTAGGCTCATTGTCAGAACCATCACAGTAGATAAGTCTATTAATAATTTATTTATTTATTTAAATTTTATATTTAAAAGCTTCACATGTTTAGGCTTGAGTTTAGGAAGGAGATCTAGGAGGTAAAAATTCAATCTAACCATCCAATCGATAGATCAGAGTGTCTATAGCTCTGTATCATCAAATAAAATATGTAAAAATAATCTATTCAAGAATTAAAATAGTATATCGAAATATACATCTCTGTATCGATATATACACTTTCATATCAAAATTTATTAATAATATTTATTTTTTCATTATAGAATGCTGGGACATCTGGTTCTCATCCATCAGTTGCTGGAGAGGACATATAGGAGTAGGAGAAGGATGAGGAGGACAATGAGGAGGATCTCACATGATTTTTTTTATATGTATATATTTTTGATACTTATAAAGCAAATAAATTTATAAAATTATATAATTTATATTTTAATATAATATAATTAATTTATATTTATA
>KE505906.1:104821-117299 GCA_000441515.1 Elaeis oleifera | reverse complement strand
ATTAATCCTTCATTAATTTACTAACACTTGATGAATAATTTATTATAATTTTTCATAAGATTAATCATCAATCGAATTGACGATTAAGTCTTTGAATGATTTCAATCATTGATCAGTCATATGATAAGTTAAAAAAATTTTGAGTGTGACCTTATAGGTTCAAAACTAAGTCGATAGCATAAGAATAAATTTTTGAACCAATCGATATAACCATCTAGCAATGATGACCCGATGTCCGGATAGATCGAATGATGGCGAAGCAATATTCAAGAACCTATTATCGTATAGTTACCGTATAATTCATTCCTTTGATCCTAATGCTCGAGGATGACCTAGAATTTAACTGTCAATCCTAAATAAGTCATCCACATTGTATTTTAATCTTTCAAATCCATCACATGGATTATCCAGACTCAGATTTTGCTAAATTAAAATATATTGATACATTAACTCCTACTAATTTGGAGGAGTCAATCCCATCTTGACTCACACACTGGCTTAGCAAATACTTGACGCATCCAGAGATCTTTCATCACTGAATTATAAACTCAGATAGTCCGACATCAAAGTACAGTGAGTTGCTTGTATGTTATCATGGTAATCTCAGGTCAGAGGGACACTTATACCCATACCCTTCGTGAGCTATCTTTGATAGCAGAATGCTCCGTAGTTTATCACGTTCAGTGATGATGTACTCCTACATCTCACATGTATGCCATACCAGTGTCTCCACACCATTTGATTATAAAGACAACCAATGCATATGGCACACAACGACTTACACTTGATATCGCTATCGTCCTAGTAATAGCGTATCGTTTGGTTGCGAACCAATTTAAGAACTATACGATAAATCTTCTTTTATCGATCAAAGTAGTCCTAAGGATTTTATCACAATATAGGAGTTTGTTAGAAGATGTAACTTTGTGATGAAAAGATCAAATAACTTTTATTATTTATCAATTCATATATATTTATAATTAGCACAATCATCAAATGATTGACTTTAGGACACATTTTCCAACATTATGACCCCAAATACTAAAAAAAGGGCTGTTGTAGAAATAAAAGAGTTGTAATGCCAAACTGAGAATTGTCCATCATCTTACAAAGTAGACTAGGTGGGTAATTACAATCTCGCGAATCAAAAGTGCTTTTTCATGATCTATCATGAAAAAGGGAATAAGGAGTAACATTCTCCTAATGATTGTATATCACATATTGTTTGGGCAAACCTTAGCTCTGTGTCCACAATGCATGTGAGGGCAAGGCAAAATCCTACATCTTTTGATGGCCTAGTCTTCCCTTCTGCATGTGGTTTCCTACTGATACAGGATGGAAGATGGATAACAAGCCTCTAGATAGGTCATGTGATTGCAATCATGCCACTAATGTTTGCAACCAAAAGAGGTAAGGATGATAGTGGACCTTACCACTTTGAGCTTTTTTAAGGACTTTCATTGTCAAAGTGTCACCTTCACAAAGGAGATAGATGGGGTTACAAATTTAGACTACAAATTATAACTAAAGATAAACTAAGATAGAGTAAGACAAAGCATGATGAAGATAAAAGACAAATAAAGTCAACTAGTGTTTGATTGGCCAAGGGTGCTTTTTTCTTGCATAATAATTTTGTATTTATTAGTGGCTCCTATTAACTACTAGAACAGGTGTCACACTCAATTTTGACACTTGCTTTTGCTATTTTATACCATATGGCCACTATTGCCATGTATGGTAGTTATCTTCCTTCTAATATTCTTATATTCTGGGTAGTGCTACCGCTACTCTCATATTCTGAGTAGTGGTAAATCAAATGATATTACTTAGTTATATTAGTTTACTCATGTGTACCACTATTGTTATACATGACAATCACCTTCCTTCCACTACATATTCTATTAGTGCTACCATGCCTCAACATACTAGGTAGTATTAACTATTGCTCTATTAAAGGCCTAGTCTTAGATCAATAACTCTTGCTCTTTTGGTCAATATCTTAGTTACTTGATCTCTACCCTTATTGTATCAGCTTCATTCTTGGTGTATTAACATATTTTTTTAATATTTACTTAGAATTTGGCATCCTTCTAGTAGTACTTGGCCTATCAACCATGTATTCAACCCACTGTGCACTACTTCATCTTGCTAATCAAGTACAACTTCAACCTGCTGACTATATACAACCTACAGGCTAAAGTATAACTTCAGTCTAATAGTCGAGCACTTAAACTTGATGATTAATTCTCAATTAGTACGTTGGTACTTATCAAAGGTTGACAATGTTCAGAAACCACTTATTCAGCCCATATAAAATGTCTCTTTTGAAGACCTACTATGGATCAGTTTATATAGATTGGCCTTCAGAGCCTTATTTTGATTGGTCTTTGGGGTCATGATTATTAGTCTAGATATGGTGTAAACAATGGCCCTACATCCTATCAGTCGATGGTTAAGAGGGTGATGGTATGTATAATTTTGGAATTAGTAATAATCCAACTTGGCTGATTTGAAGAAAGCTAATTGAAATCTTATAGATCCATCAATTACTTTCTTTAACTTACTAGTTCACCTTATAGCAAAGGTGAGTGTGAGCAAAAGGGATAGACCATGGCAAATTTGGTAGAGGTAAGATTCATCATGTGCTTGTCCCACGGCTTATGGGTATGACAGATATGGCTAATTTGAGGGAAAGTACTCAATATGGTTAATACCTCAAAGCTCATAGATTTAGAGGAACATAGGCCATAGACTAATTAATAAGTTACCCCCAGTATATAAACTTAGCATGCCTAGTTACTGATGAAGTAGAGGTGGTTGTACTTATTGGGATGGTTTCTCCCCATCCTAGGAATAGGAGAAAGGTGCACCATGGGCTGATTGAATTATTTCCTCCCATCTACTACTATTAGGGCATAGCCAACTCTAGTAGTAGAGATCTGTGTCGACATGGTTCCATTGATATCTCTTCTAGCAAACATCTAATTAGGATGGTCAAAGCCTAACTTGGGCTCGGGTATCAGCTTGAGGTTGACCCAACTATTAGTGGTGACATGTTTAGTCTGACTGTTTGGTCCTACATTCACCTATAGAGTGACTCTCTTTTGCCTCAAACTTTAGATCTTGAAGACTCTCCAGGGTAATATTGGACCATGCCTTTCTTATAGACCATAAAATTCGAATGTCAGGCTTCTTAAGGATCTTGATAGTTCCATATTGTGTGCCATATGAACAATATTGTTGGTCAAGTTCACCATAGGATATACTAGAGCATATTATGGCACTAAATATTGATCTCATATCATCAAGCCAAGTCTCTCAATTTGGTTCACCATTCAGGCTGAAGATATCTCATATTGTATAACAAATGGTCTCAAAATAGCAGCCAATTGGCTAATAATAATTTTCAATAAGTCTCACTGCCTCTCATCCACACAAAACTTAAACTGTGAGACGATGTAGGGACTGCCTAATAGATATATCATCCCTGTTTGAGGAAGATGGCTTTCAAAGCCAAGATTCTAAGTAGAGGTCTACTAGCCATGTACTTTGATTCCTCATGGAGCCTAAGGACCTTGTCCATTCAACCCCATCTAGCAACTCTAGAGTTCTTCAGTAGTATTGTGAAGTAGATTGCCTACCAATTTTGACAACTAAATATCATTTCTCTTGTGCAGTCATGTCTTAGTAGCTACTCGTGCATTCCACTAGGTGTGCTAAAAAAGAACTTGTTCTCCTATGCATGATCTCCAACCATGAGGGGATGGAAGGTGGATGACAAGTCTCTTACTAATTATATGATTGTGCAAGCATGTTACTAATATCTGAAACTGACAGAAGTAAGGATAGTTATGGGTCATACTGCCTTAAGCTTCAAGTTTCACTAGCAATGTGCCACCTTTATGTAGAAGCAGGTAGTCAAGGCTACAGATCTAAGCTAAGCTATGATAAAGTAAGACATACCATACTAAAGATAAAAGACAAATAAAAGATAATGGATGTTTGAATGGCCAAGGATCCCTTTTTGTTAGTATTAAATTCTGAAACTTATAAGTGGCTACCATTAACTGTTGTAATAGGTGTTACCACTAAACTTTGGTGCTTATTCTTATTATTTTATGCCATATGACTACTATTGCCACGAATGGTAATTATCTTCCTTTTATTGCTCTCATATTCTAGGTTACCACTTCTTCCATATTCTGTATAGTAGTAAAATAGGTATGTTTATACGATTCTAATACATATTGGTTTGCACCATATTTTGTTATGCATGATAATCACCTTCCTTTCACTACCCCCGTATTCTAGATTGCATTACCATTCCTCCTGATAAGTGCCAACCGGGGACATCTTAGGTTCCACTTCATCAAAGGCCTTGCCTTAGACCAAAAGCTCTTACCCTCTCGATCTACATCCAGCTTGTGTTCTTAGTGTATCAACGAGTATCCTTGGTGTATGGATCTATATCCTTGGTGTTTCAGGTTGGTGTGTCAATTTGCATCCTTAGAGTATTAACCTACTTCTTTGATATTTAGTTGGAAGTTGGTATCCTTCTAGTAGTAATTGGCCTACCAGCCTACTATTCACCTACTTTAGCCTACTAACCAAATGTAGCATTGATTTGCTAATTAAATAAAATTTGGCCTGCTGGCTAAGTATAACTTTTGCCCACTGGCAATGTGCTTCATCATGCTGACCAATTCTCAATCCGTACCTTTGTAAGGTTTACTAGTCAGTCTATTTCAGATGGCCTTCCAAGATCTAGTGTTGATCATTCTTTGGATCATGATCATTGGTCTAGATGTGGTGTAAACACTAACGAAGGAAGTCACTGCATTACATAACAAAGAAGACCTACTTGTTCCAGAAAAGCTTGGGCAATTCTAAACCTTCCACAAGTTCTTACTTTTAAGTACTTTGAGAAGGAAAGAAGGCAAAGACTATGCATGCACCAACTATAAAGGAGGACTCCCAAGTCAAAGATCAAAGAAACTATTAAAGGCATGTGGAAGGACTTTAACAACCTTACTCCCAAAGAACTACTTGATGGATTACCTCTTTCTAGGATATCTAACATGCCATTGACTTCATTCCAGGATCTAGCCCGCCAAATTTTGCATGATACTGGATATGCCAAATGGCGTAGAAATAACTCAATAAGCAGATGGTTTGCTAGTCACAAGAGGTTCATAAAAAGAATCTACATCCTTGTAGAATCCTCTTCTTGTAACAAAAAGGATGGACTATTGTGTTATGCATCGGTTGCAAAGCCATCAAAAAGATCACATTTATGTATTAATTTCCATCTCAAGAAGTGATGATATGTTAGCTATGCAATCAAAATCAACGTTCCTCTTCAAGGTCGCCCTTAGAAGCAACAACCATATACCCAAATCTGCATTGGATATGAGTGGAAACCTCCTTCAAAACCAAAGAGGAGTTTTATGAATGGCTTATCATATCATTCGGCCTAACTAGTACTCCTAGCACTTTCAGGAGGGTAATGCGCCAAGTTCTAAAATCTTTTGCGAGTAGATTTATTGCAGTCTATTTTGATGGTATCCTTATGTACAACAAATCTAAAGAAGGGTATCTGAGCATTTAAGGCAAGTGAGGCGTGTGTAATTCGGCAAGAAAAGCTCTAATATGAATATGAAGAAATGCACCTTCATGCAGCCCAAGGTAATCTTCTTCGGGTTTGTAGTCCTACTACGTGGAGTTAAAGCCCACCTTGACAAATAAAGGTGACTGTGGATTGGTCCATGCCAACCAACATCCACGAACAAAAGAGCTCCAATGGACTGGTTAACTTTCTGGTGCTTCAATTGCAATTTTAGCACCATCATGGCACCTATTACTGAATACATGAAGTGAGGTGTGCTCGATTGGTCAATGGCAGCAAACAAAGCTTTTGAGATGATAAAAATGATGATAGAAGTCCTAGTTCCGAACTGTTTGATTTCAACAGAACTTTGAAATCATGTGCGACGCCTCACATATGGGCATAGGTGGAGTGCTCAACCAGGAAGGGCATCTGTGTATCCATTTAGCCAAAAAGACTATAGCGATGCCCAGTAAAGACACTCTGCCTACGACGTGGAATTCTATTCTATTGTCAGAAACTTGAAGTACTACTTTGTGCATCACGGTAATAATCTAGCAATTCCCATACTTTCCATTTAAAGTAATGCTCAAAATTTTTCAGATTCAAAGCACAATATTGTTACAACAATATCACCAAAAATGACACTAAAATACTAAGGTTCTAATGAAATTAAAATTGGCACTGGATTCTTCTTCTCCATACACATCAGCCACTTCAATGATTTAATTGACTTAGAAATATCATTGAAAAAATGATACATGAGATAACAATTTTAGTTAAATATCATATTACAATACTTGCATAATAACACACAAAATCCATACTCTTCCCTCATCCGATGCTATCTACCATCTCTAAAGCTTTGCATATTAATTTTACCCTGCATCCTTCAATATTTAATCCTATAAAATCAAACAACTGGCTTGAAGAAAGGATTGGGGTCTCACCTAATTTATTGCTTCAGTAGTTTGGTGATCTAATTAGATCCGATCTAATATTATTCTAGGCCTCAATAAGGTAGCAGCAAAGGAGAAAAGACCACAGTAGCAAGGACAGAATGGGAGAGACCACAGTAGCAAGGACAGAAGGGGAGAAAGAGAAAAGAGAGAGAGATGAGCAAGTGAGAGTGAGAGAATGAGAGGAGGGTGAGCGAGAGAGAGAGAGAATGAGAGGAGGGTGTCTTTTAACTTCCTCCAAAATGGGGAGAGAGGGAGAGAGAGAGGAGACAAGGAGGGGTGTCAGGCATGCGGAGAATTGAGAATGAGAGATGAAGATGCAGCAGGACCTCTTGTGGTGGCTCAAATATACACGACAGAGGAGTGCGAGAGGCGCTCGCGGACACATGAATGGAGCGAAGAGAAAGAGAGTGAAGGAGAATGAGTGAGGTGAGGCAGTGAGGATTTCTGGGTGTTTTCAGGGAGCAACAGAGACGTTGCCTCTGTTTTGCTGAAGAAGAGGCACAACCTTACCGAAGGCCCTGAATAGACTTGAGCTGTTGGCGCAGGTTTCACATTTCCAATCTCTCTTCAATAAACCACATCAAATGCCAAACACTATCAGCTCGGAACTCAGATTTTGAAGGATCTTTTTTCACTCTCGGGCTCTTTGCTGTCACTTGTTTCCCATTCCCTCTCTCGCCTCTTTCTCTCAATCTCCTTTTCCGAGTTTTAGCGACCAGTGCAAGAAACAATAGAGGTGCCATAAAGTCATCATTACGTTCATATGGCAACCATAACAGAGTAGCTGTAATATCAACCCAAAAGTACGGGCAACTTAATGCTATATACAACCTACAGTGACATGCTCCATCTCTTTTGGTACGGTAGTTTTCAAGAACACCATACCTATTCATATCGTGTATGTACATATAAGCTGACAAACCTAGTACAGGATTCACCCATACACGACTTACCGCCAGCAAGTTAGCACCCACCACTTGCAGGCTCAATTGAGCTTAGAAGACCGTTGCCTCTTAGCTGCATGCAGTGTTCCTCAGCATCTGCTTGAGAACAAATGATTACAACAGCTAGGCCATTATAGTGGGCCTCTTGCATGATATTGACTGCATTATCAAGAGTCATCCCAGGGATCACCTTCATCAGAACTTGGACAACATATTCGCGTTTGTTGTAGTTATCATTGTGCAATATAACACGATATGGAGGTGCAGTTTTCTTAGATTTCCTGCAAACCAGACATAAGAAATAAGAAACTCAGCAGCCAGTTTCCATACCTTGTGAATCATGAAGATGACAGGTTAAATGAGGATCTTAATCATTTTAACTTCCTGAACAGGGTATAATAATCATACTAAATCATATCTCGGCATCTTTCCCCAAAAAAGACCACTTGTTATCAAAGAGCAAAACCATTTCACAGTAGCCAAATGAACTATAATAAATACAGAGCTGCATGCACAATGACAACATTCTCCAAATTATTGGAAAATTCACATTTTTTTCCCTTGGCCAATAATTCTTTCAATTACTTACAGGTAATCAGTTAGTCAAGAATTATTCAATTGTTTATGAAATTTGCAATTGATTCACAAGTTATTCATTGCTAAACCAAGAAACACATGATTTACAATTAAGGATGCCATAAAATGCTAGTGATGATGTTCTCTTTGCTGTTGCTTTTCATTGTTGTTACTTCAATGCTTGATTTTACCAATAAATGTGTTATTCTTGTAAAAGTTTTCTTCCCGCCCTTAAGTTATTGAATTCTTTCTTAACTTCTCACAAATTCTCCACATTGTACCTTAATTCCAGATCTAAGCCTCCAGGACAACTATTCCTGAGTATCAAACTTGTACCTATGTCTGCAAGGTGTCATTTTCTAGATAAACTTTAGGCTTCGATCAGCAATCAAATTCACACTGTTCCAAATCAAAAAGATAGCAGGACATGATAAATGTTGCAGGATTTTTCAAAGTCACCAAAGTGTAAGATACAAGTTCTACATTGTGTTCATTATAAGACATTGTTTTGTAGCACACGTGCTAGTATCACCACACTGAATAGAGCAGCAATGATTGAGTGATCAATTTCACTGCTAATTTAATCATGCTATACATGGCATACATAGATGTCAACCACATGGATCGGGAAACCACAGGTACCTAAGCTGCTTCGTTAGAGATAGCCTTCAGCTTATCAAGGCTAGGAAGCCTTATTAATTGGAGACAATACCTTTGGATTATAGGGGGAAAAGTTGTATTATGCTTGTTGAAGTGGCAGCAATGCCATGATTTTTTTTTGCTCTCATTGTCTGATTTCTTCTCCAAGGCCTTTCATAGATGTCATTCAACTCTTAGCAGAACAAGAAGCATATTGGCTAAATCCCCAACTCTCAGTTACAAGGCCATGCAGTGTACAGGGTTGTCATTTGTCAGCTTGCCAACTTGTATCTTTCTAGTGCTTTTGCTCAACGGGAAGCTCCTATTAAAAGTTATGGCTTCTCTTCAGGAAGCTTCAATCAGCCTCTTTAAATGAACTTACTACACAATGAATACTTTTGATTGGTGGTTAATGGGATGAACACTTGCATAAGATGAGCTTCAAACTCAACAAAATTGAATCTTCCACAGATTAGTCAAATGCAAATCAATGAACTAAAATCAGACTGACCAGTCAGAATCAGCACATTATTCACAAAATCAAGTACATCCACCTTTGTGGCATTTGAACCTTTTGGTCCATTTGAGATTCCTTCAACTAGTCCAATAACCATCATCCTTTTACTGAATTAATCTAGCTGTGCCTTGACAGAGATGATCCAAACTGAATTGATCAGACATGGTAAATACACAATATTTTACACCATGATTGGTGCTTTCACTCCATATCAGCACAAAATTTCCTCATCCATGTCATCATGTTTCAACCAACTGGACGCTAGGAACATCTCTTCCTAGGAAAATGAGTCTCGTCCTTTAAATTTCATCTTTTAATAATTGTTATATTTGTCCAAAGGAAATTTTTGGGTTCATCAAAATCAAACAATTCATATAATTTTTGCTGGTGGAGGCCAATTCCTTTTCTGTTAACATTTTGCATATTGATAATTCTTATAATCTTTGATTTGTAGTTGTTAAAAGTTAAACGGTTGCTAAATGCCCGTACGATGGCTGTCTATATATATAGAGAGAGAGAGGGGGGGGGCGAGAGAGAGATAGAGAAGTATTATTAACTCAAGAAGCATTAGGAAAAGTAATTAGGGTAAGGTGTAGAAATGCATATGTATAATTTAGAAATAGAAGAAAAGAAGAACAAAATTTAATGCAATACATTCAGGTTATGTGGTATATTGAGAAGCAACAAGATTACACTATATAAGAGCACAACTTAATTGTTAATTTATATTATAGATGTGATGCTAGAAATATTAAATTGATATTTGATAACATATGCCCATCATTAAATGCACTGCTTGCTCCTAAAAGGCCACTTATACGTTCAAAAAGCCATTTAAACAGCTAGGCAGACTAACAGAGCACTTAATGTTTAAAGGAACCACTTTAACCTCAAGGTAGCACTCAGTTGTTTAAGCTGCCTTCAAAACATCTAAACAGCCATTTTCATTTAACTTTTCTTTGTTTTGAGTTTTTCATGCATCCACTAACTTAAATAATTATGCATAAATTCTTTGAAGATAATTTAAAAAACAATGTAATCAATCTAAAAAGAATTATCCTTAATTTGAATTAATCAAAGTGCAGTTATTTTAACCAAGGAACAGGATGTATAAACAGTACCATATGATTCCAACAAGTTTTCGCACCAGTACACAGTGTGTCAGCTGGGACGCAGTCCCATGTTGTGTCTGTAGCTGGTACCATATTGTTCTGACAAAAAAAAAGGTACAAGGTCCAGTACTGGCATTTGATACCTTGGTTTAAACAGCCACTAAGGTATCAATTATTTTTGTTAATTTTGCCTTCTTTAAGCTTTTCTCACATTCATAATTAAAATAATTATGCATTAATAAAATGGAAGACTTTTGCAAAAAAAAAATCACTAGAAATCTTTATTTTACAGTATTTCTATAATTACTTTTCATTTACCATTTCAAAGACTAAAACCGTGATCCACATACCTACTGGTCAACAATTAATGTTATTCAACATTTTTTCGAAGGGATATAAACTATAAAACCCCCTACAGCCACCTTTTTAAGAGGGCTGCCTTGGCAATCTAGAAAGTCCACGTAGGCACCCATCTTCACATTCTCCATAATGTTTAAATATGCATAATGAGATTGATTCACGATTTAGTATTGCATGTTGCCAAATAGATAATTTTATTGATTTTTACATCTTATTTGATCATTTATCAGATCTCCATAATGTTTAAATATGCATAATGAGATTGATTCACGATTTAGTATTGCATGTTGCCAAATAGATAATTTTATTGATTTTTACATCTTATTTGATCATTTATCAGATCATGACAATCCTTTAGGTTTCTCCTTTTATTGATTATCTGTTTTGTTTTCCTTTTATTGATTATCTGTTTTTGATTCATTTCTGGGCCATCTTGACCTCTAGGCACCTGCCTAGACACCCACCTAGTGCCTAGATGCTAGTAGTAGTCTCCTGGCTTCTTGGCTACCACCTACAGTTTTTCTAAGACATTGCTTTTGTTCCATTCATAACTTAGCCAAGCTAACAGCCACTTCTTTGAGTCCTCGTGCACCCTCTCACAATATCACATAACCACATAGTTCCTTGAGGTTTGCATTCTCAATCCAATCTTCATGCATGAAGAATCACTAAATCAGAAATTAAGATTTGCCAAGATTAGTTGGAATAGAAATACTAAAAGGGAAACCATACAAGAAACAGCATTCAAAAGGTTGAAAACAAATGGAGAGGAAAGTGTAAGATAAACTAATCTTTAAATTGTTCGAGCCTCATGAGCAGCAAGGATACCACGGGCAGGATCCCTTATATTTTGCTATCTTACATGTTCTCCAGATTTTATGTGATGAATTGCTGGGTTTGAGGTTTCTTGGTTAAAGTCAGAAGAAAATAGATATTAGTCCCATGAGAAAACACACAAGGATGATCGAGATAAGAACATAACAATGAAGACTAACAAAAGACATGTTTGTCATCATTGCTACCCCTGAAGATTATAAAATGGCAAAGTCAGAAGAAAAATAGACACTAGTCCCATGAGAAAACACACAAGGATGATCGAGATAAGAACATAACAATGAAGACTAACAAAAAGACATGTTTGTCATCATTGCTACCCCTGAAGATTATAAAATGGCATTACTTCTCCATGCCTGGGGACCATCTCACATAACTTATTGTTGGGTGATCTCAGATAGATACTGCTGTGAGAGTATAATCCAGGAATTGGACTGCAGCAAGCCTCAAGCTACCATGCATCTAATCATGACTTGGATGGCCGTGAACAAACAATTATAACTGATTTCATAGATCTAAAGAAGTTTTGACAATTGCTCACAAAAGCAAAATCGTTGCCTAAGCACAAAGTTATTAGCTTTCTTAAGGGCTCAGTATGAAGAAGACTGTGGTTACTCATCTCAAAGATAGGCATCCATTTTACAGTGTAGAAAACATGGGGCCCTTGAAGAATGTTTTGCTCTATTGATTACTCTTGTCCAAGGATTCCGGAACCGGTACCGAGCCCTATACCAGTTCCGATGCAATCCGATATGGTACCGCATACCATACCATACCATACCGTGTCGGTACGCCGTGGCGTACTGGTTCGGTATCGGTACACCACCAATTTTTTTGATTTTTTAGTTAAATTTGATTTCAAAAAAAATATTACTTTTAAACTACTTTATATCCAAATTAATGTTTATTTAAGTCATATAACAATTCTA
>KE505906.1:66213-90560 GCA_000441515.1 Elaeis oleifera | reverse complement strand
CAGGCTCCGCTAGCAGGATCTCTACTCCGAACTCCTACCGTAAGATCTCTACTCCGAACTTCTACTATAAGCGGTCTACTCCGGACCCCTACCGTAAGATCTCTACTCCGAACCCCTACCACAAGCGGTCTACTTCAAACTTCTACTACGAACGGCTCGCGCCGGATTTCTACTGTAAGCGAACCCTATCCGAACTTTCATTATAACAAATTTCTTCCGAAATTCTGCTGCAAGCGAACTCCAGTCGAGCTTCTTCAATAAGCGGTCCCCATCTGAACTCCTACCAGAACCGGACTCCGTTCGAACCTCCGTAGCAGATAAGTCCCGGACGAACCTCTACAACAGACGGGCTCCAGCAGCTAGATTTCTACAACGGTCAATCGCCTCCGTCATCTGCCGCGTCCCCCCCAGCCATCAATCTCCAATAGTGTCAGCCGGACTGCAACAACGCCAACCTTTCTGGCTCCTCCAGCGGATGAACCCCTACAGCGCCATCCGAAGTCCATTGCCGGTCAACCCTCTGCCAGATTCCTAATGAAGCCGAGCTTCGCCAACAGAAAGTCCCCATCCGAGCTTCTACAGCAGATGATTTCCACCTGCAGCGTCAGCACCCAAGGCACCAACAACAGTGGACGCGCCAGCAACCTCGGAAACATCCGAGCTCCTCTTAGACAGAGAGCTGTCCCACTCCTTCAGACGCCCCAACTGAGCTTCAGTCGGTAGGCCCGAACTCTCTGGCAAGCCATGATGATGGCCACGACTCTGCTCCACTTTCTGTAACGGATCCCATGCGGCTCCACCACTCTCTGGCAAGTCACGACAACGGACATCACTCCTCTCCATAACAGATTTCACGTGGCTCTGAACGGCCCCTGACGCCACTATTCTCCATAACAAACTCCGCGTGGCCCCGAACGGCCCACTACCAAGCGGTTACAGACGTCACTGACAATCAGTTACGCTCTCCGTCTATAAAAAGAGATTTCCAGATACGTTTTTCTCTAAGCTCAAAACTATCTCGAAACTCTGCTAAAATTTTTATTCGAGCACTCCATTCCTGTTGAGGCAGAGTACTGACTTGAGCGTCGAAGGGTCTTGCCGGAGCAACCCCAACTCCGGTTTAGACTTCCTTTGCAGGTCCCGGCGATGACCGCGGCTCCATCGACTCCAGCTTCTCCAGCGCCAGCGGAATTTTGCACCAACAATTATGCTTTATTAAGTTATTATTTTATGTTCAAAGAACAATAGACACAGTATTGATGAACTATGAGAACCCTTGTGGGCATGCCATTTGACCGTCATTGGTTGTGCATTAGTGAGGTATTGGGTATTTAAGCAACGCCAAGGATCTCAACTAATAATCTCTAGCTAGCCTTTATGAGATGTTGGATCTTTCTAAGCTAGTATCAAAGCCAACCTAGCCCATGATTGATGTGTGGCTAAGGGACATTGTAGCATAGGCCCTTTTGGGGCTAAACGCAGGCTGATTTTGGTGTTTCTACTTCTAATTGGATCCTTCTCGAGCAAAGACTCCAAGGCTTAAAGGGAGGAGTGCATAAGGACTTGTGAGCTGTGACAATGTATATTTAGTCCCATATAGATTGTGCTTTTGAGAGGGCTTAAGTATTTAAGTAGGGACCACAGATCCCAATTGATAACTTCTAGCTGGCCTTTTTGTTGAGTTCTTGGGTCATGTTATGAACTCCATTTAAAAGGTTATAGAGGATGTTCTTAAATCTCAATCACTATGTGAGATCTAGAGTCACTATAAAAGAAAAGAGAATCACCATTACTAAAATCTTAAACCCAAGAATAGGAAAATTGAATATGCATATTGTAAGCTATGCCCCTAGCTCTGGATTTCAACAGTCATATAATACATAGATATTAAGATTGTAGCACAGTGATATTTTTTTCTTTTATCAATTAACATTTTCTTTTAGACATGATATATCTTGTTTAGACAAAATGGCAAATTGGAATGCTTCATAGGTTTTTAGTTGTTAGTTATTGTAGTAACAACATTATAACATCAGGTTAACACAGGCTAGAGAATCAAAGAAAATAGCACTTAATCTTCCCAATTCTAATGTTAGGTACGAAGTGAGGACTCGATCCGTCCTGATATGTTCCAGCAGACCCTACCAAATTTGAGACAGATAATGTCCTAGGACATATTTGGAACCCTAGATCTCTCCAAACCAACGCATCCAAGACCCTAGATCCCTTCAAACTATGTCATCAGAATCCATCCCAACCAAGACAAACAGAGATCGTTGCATCCCAACACTTGGGATGGCCTAGCATCCCAAGAAAGCAATTTTTTATTTACCTGTCTTTTACTTTATTCACTTTGTTCTTAGCTTTAATGGTTGCTCTAGCTTGTCTAGTTACTATTCTGACACCATACTGACATGACCCTGGTACTAGGATTTAAGGGTGTATGTGGTCTCCTAGAAGTTAGCAGGCAAGAACTAACTTCAATTACAGTGACTTCATTGCCCTACTAGTTGAAGTCACTTTGGATGTCTAAGGGTAAGTTTGGCTCAAGGAAGAAACTGACTTTGGCACACTTTGGGCCAACCAATTCCACGAAGTGGTGAGTTCTACACTAAATTCAATTACCTCCAACTTGCAAGCAACTAAACAGGCCCTAAACACATAAGTGCACTCAATCATCTAGTTGTTTGGATTTTTCTAAATTTTCGCTAAAGTAAACAATTTTATTAGGAGATCATAACACCCTCCCTAATGAACAATTAGAAAAACTTTTATATCCTTACCAAGGTTTTAAATTGACTTTTTGTTAACATGGATGTTCACCTTCTTATGCCAATGCTAACATGCTATTTTTACTATCAAAACTTATTTTGCACGGGCTTGCATTTATTTATCAAATGCTAATGTTCATTTCAATGTTGGACTCTTTTAATATCAAAGAGTTCTTATAAACTATATCCAAGTGCCATAGCAAAACTCATATGGATAAAAGAATAGTGCCCTGCAAGCCAATCGCATGTGTGATGCAATGGGATTATTCTTTGTATTATCTTCCTACTCATGTACATAACATTGACTAATTGTTAATAAAATAGACATTTTGATTCATTATTTGCTGCATCTTATTACTTAGCTAAGATTACGATGAACCCTTTAGATTAGGACAATAATTTTAGAGCCCTAATGAGATCATGCCAGTGAGACCAAAATCTTGATAGCCCCAATCTAAATATTTCAATTGTAGGATCATTGAGTTGGAGATCAATGATACTGGTAAGACTGGCACATCCTATATATGCTCTATGGAGAGGGTGATTGATCTCACAATCACTTCTATGATGACACTAATACAAAGATGTGGGTGCTCATTAGAGAATGAATTCACTGAATTGACCAACAGAGAGAACATCTAATGGAGCCTTACAAGCATGTCAGTAGATGGTTCTCTAGTGGGAGTGGTGCAAGTGATCCTTAGACTTGAGTCACCATAATACCTTATGTATATGAATCTGTGTTTTGATTCATACCCTAACATAACTCTCTAAGACGTGTAGAATGTTCTGGACATAATGAAATATGCATAGAGGTTGTGAGTAGTCAACCAAAAATTGATCACTCCTTGTAAGAGAAGAGAACATCCTATGTGATCTCATAGGATGATGACTCAAGAAATTTTTGGCCAAAATAGGATGAAAATTAAAAAAAATTCTAATATTTCATCATCCAAGTCATCATCATTGGGTCGAGATATATATAGATAGGTGTTTACGCTTGATATAATTTCATGCCCATAATTTATCTGGGATATTGTGTAATCGAAGGATTGAATTGCATGATAACTTGCAACTGAAGGATATTTTGATAATTCCATCGAAATTCTATATCTTCTAGATAGTCATGACATATTACTAGACGTCAATCTTGACTTGTGGACTCGCATGAATTAAAAGAGTTTAATACAGCAATCAATTAGGAGTTCTAATTGATTGATGCAATTGGGCTTGACCTAATTCGATTGAGTTAGCTCGAGTCTATTGCTAGCTAGGTGTGGAACCCAATGGGTCACACCTATAAGGGATTAGATCTTAGACCAATCAATTTGGATTTATTAGAAATCCTAATGGGTTTAATCAACATGCTAGTACATGGGTCAACCCAAGTTTCCAATCTTGTTTGATTTATTCTCATTGGACTGGTCAAACCTAAGGTGTCTAAGAGTTTTGCGCCAGATTAAGATGGGGTGCCTATGTGCTTTGGTTTCCTAAGTTGGCCAATTGTTAACCAAGTCCAAGTGAGGTGGCATCCTAGGATTACTATTTTGGCTTTTTACCAAGTCAAGACTCCTCATGCCTTGCTTCCCAACGCCCCACTCTTCCTTGCATGAAAATGTTTCACATATTCATGGAGGCCCACGCCTCTTAAAGAATTAAATCTAGGTAAAGAGAGAAAGAGTCCTTATCTAAATTACCTTCCTTCTCTCCAACGCCCAACAACTAATGCCTTTATAGGCAAATTTATTTAGCCCAAACGTGGAATTGTTTCACATGGATTCTATGTCTAATACCTCAGATTTATTGGCACCAAATAATGGATTTTATTTCTAGGTTTTAATGCCCATATTCCTCCTTTATCTCCATGCCCCATGAAAGAAAACATTGGACATTTTCTTGCGCCAAGGAACTTTATAAAAGGGCGGCGCTCTGGACGGATTTTGAAGCAAGGCAAGCAAGCCAAGCTAGGCAAATCCAAGAGTGGGTTGTGGGAATAAGAGGAAGGTCCAAGGGTTGGGCGGCTAGATAGGGAGAAGAAAGGAAAAGCAAATTTTGCTTTTCTAAAAAGTTGGGTTTCCAAGAGTTGGGCATCCAGAAAGAAAGTTTTATGGCAAACCTTTTGGGAAAAGTGAGGCCATTGGATTTGATCCAAGAAGGGAATCAAAGGCCAAGGTTCTTCAGAAGAATAGCATCAAAATTCAGATTGGAAAGGTCCCTAATCGAGCTCCCGTGTGGATCACCGTTGGAGGGCACACATTTGGGTGTCTTGTGGAGGTCTGACCGAATCAGATAATGTTCTGATTCAAGGTAATTGACTAACCTGTTTTACCATTCATGTTGTTTGATTGATCATCTACAAGGGGCACCTGGGATTGGGTTTGAGTTAGCAAATGTTTTCATAAGCTGATGCATGTAAAAATTTTTGAAATCTATATTCCGCTGCACAACCCGAACCTCGCAGTGGTATTCGAGCCTGCCTTGTTAGATTCGGTCAAACATGCATGTTATTGTTGTAATATGAACTAGGTCTAATTCATATGTTATGATGACTGATGGATTAGTAGCATCTATTTATGAAAGGCAAAATTGTTTTGACCATGATCAATGTTTTAACATGTTAGATATGTTATGACTGAAATTTGGTTGCTGAATTTTCTGATTTCAAAATTTAATGATTACTAAAATTTGATTAATGCATGAATTTTCTGATTGATTAAATTTCATATTACCAAAATTTAGCAGCTCTTACTTGAATCATGATAGATAGATGTTACAAATCAAACCTAATTAGATTAGGATTTGAGTAGACTTAAGTCAAACCTAATTGAATTAGGGTTTGATTCATGTAATCCTAATCGGGATAGGGTTTGCATTAAGATTGACTCAAGTCTTATGATTGGACTGGACCAAGAGTTAAGTCCAAATCACAATCTAATTGGTTCAAGAGTTGAACCATTAACTCAAACATCGACATTATGACATATGAATGATATTTTTATGCATGATGGTAGTTTCACATTGTATACTTGTTAAGGATGTGCCTGATACCAGAAGTCCATCAAAATCATATTAAGCTATAATGGCGAAGTGTTAAGAACACTATCTATGCATTCCTTCATGCTAAATCAATAAAGTATATCGAAACCTATAGTTAGCTTGTTGTGCTATCCACAAGGCTTTTTATGAGGATTAATATAATCTTGTCCTAGTGCATAGAGTTGCTTATAGCATATCTAAATGGTGTTGCCTTATTGTGCTATCCAAAAGGATAGCGTTATTCGGGTGTGACCATATGGAATGAAGGATGGAACTTAACTAACACATTGTAGTTTGTTGTGCTATCCACAAGGCTATAAGTGTGTTAAAGGCAAAAAGAGATGTTGGAAATTGCATGAGTTGCAATTGATAAGAGTTACTTACCCTTGAACTCATGATGCTTGTTGTGCTATCCACAAAGCCTTTATGAAGGATTGGAATCTCAACCCTCCTATGAAATCGAAGATTAGGGTTTTTCGTTTTCCATTCTTGAAGGCTATGAATTTCACTAAATTAGTGTGAGATGCAATTGACCAAAAGACCTAATCTAGTTGTGCATGTTATCATGAGTAATCTGCTTATAATTTGTTCTTGGTAATTGTAGATTATTACTACGCTTATGGCATATTCACTATCTCTGCGTGACATACTTGATGCTAACAAACTAACCGAACCCAACTATGTGGACTGGTTAAGAAACTTGAGAATCATTCTCAATCAGGAGAAAGTCTCTTATGTCATAGATTCCTCCAGTCCCGATGTGATCGGAGATAATGCTACTGAGGAAAGGACCACTTACGAGAAGTGGCAGTCTGACAGTATAACTATCAAATGTATCATGTTAGCCTTTATAAACAATGAGTTGCAGAGGCAACATAAGAACATGGATCCTCAATCCACACTTCTCAATCTGAAAGAGTTGTATGGAAAACGTAATAGGACTGCTAGATATGAGATATCTAAGTAGTTATTCCATAAAATGATGAGTGAGGGCTCTTTCATACAAGCCCATGTTCTGAAGATGATTAATCTGATCACTCGATTAGGTCAATTGGATTTTGTGATGGATGGTGAGCTGAGTCAGGATCTGATCCTGCAATCCCTCCCTGATCCCTCTCAGTTTGTTATCAACTACCATATAAACAAATTGAACTTAAGTCTGCCAAAGCTGCTCAACATGTTGAAAATAGCTAAAAGCCATTTCAAGAGAGAAAAGGCTTCTGTTCTTCTTATGAATAAGATCAACAAAAGACAGCAGGCAAGAAGGATACCAAAAAAAGATGAACCTTAAGACTAGCATCATCAAGAAGAAGATGAAAAATATCTCCACCAAAAGTACATGTTTCCATTACGGCAAGAATGGGCATTAGAGGAGAAACTACAAGGCCTATCTTGCGACCGTGAAGCAGCAGAAGGAAGTAAACATTGCCCAAGGTTTGTATATAATACAAACATACTTATCATTAAATACTTCAACTTCAGATTCTAGGGTATTAGATACCGCCTGTAGTTCTCACCAATGCAAATCGTTGCAAGGCCTACAGGGAATAAAAAAGCTGAATGAATGTGACTTCCAACTTTTCGATGCTAGTGGAGAGTCCATTGAAGCCGAAGCTATTGGAATCTATCTATTAAAGTTGCCTTCAGACAAAATACTGGAGTTGTTAGACAATTATTTTATGCCTAAAATAATTAGACATATAATTTCTATACCTTTATTGCTTGAATATAGTTATGAAATAAAAAGAAAGAACAATGGTTGCTCTATTTATTGTTCTAATGAATTTTATGACAATACTTTTGTAGATAATGGTCTTTTACTCCTATCACTTAATGATAATGTTTTTTCTGTTGATACATCGAAGAAAAGAAAGAGATAAGATGTGAATGTCACATATCTCTGACACTGCCGACTTGATTATATCAATGAGTCAAGGATTAATATGTTATACAAAAAATATTCTTTGATACACAAAATTTTGAATCTTATGAAACTTGTGAATCTTGTCTCATGGAGAATGACCAAATCTCCATTTACTGGACATGAAGAAAGGACGAGTGACTTATTAAGCCTACTACATACGAATGTATGCAGCCCAATGACAACTCAGGCCAGACTCCAGAGGAGGATACTCCTACTTCATCATATTTGCTGATGATTTTTCAAAATTTGGATGTATATTTGATAAAATATGAATCCGAAATCTTTGATAAGTTCAAGTAGTACCAAAAAATGGTTCAAAAATAAGCTGACAAAAGTATTAAAGCTCTTCGATCTGATCGAGGTGAATACTTAACTAGTGAGTTTCTTGATCATTTGAAAGAAATAAAATTTTCTCTGAATAGATCCCTCCTTATACACCACAGTTAAATAGTGTTGCAGAAAGGAGGAACCATACCTTATTAGATATGGTGCAGTCCATGATGTACTTCACAGACCTTCCGATCTCCTTCTGAAGAATGTCCTAGAGACTGCCGCATATATTTTGAACAAAGTACCTACTAAGTTGTTTCTAATATTCCGTATGAGATATGAAAAGGAAGAGATCAAGCCTTAAACATATGAAGATATGGGACTGCCCAGCTTCGGTCAGAAATATTCAAGGACATAAGCTAAGCACTAAATCAGATAAATGCATATTTGTAGGTCATCCTAAGGAGAGTACAGGATACTACTTCTACCATCCTACTAAATAAAAGGTATTTGTTAGTAAGCATGCCATTTTCTTGAAAAAAGAGTTTATCCTAAAAGAAGGCAATGGGAAGACAGTTGAACTTGATGAAGTTCAAGACCTACAATCTATCCCACAATAACTTGTGGATAGTCCACAAGTTGATCCTCAACCAGAAGTACCTATTGATGAGGTACAATCACAGCATAGTCGCACACATCCTCTTCGAAGGTCAAAGAGAGTGCAAAATGCACCTCTCAGATATGGATTTGTCATTGAGAATAACAGCAAGCCACACATCATTGAGAATAATGATCTCATGACCTATTCGAAAGTAGTCATAAGTAGTGACTCTAACAGATGGCTTAAAGCTATGAAATCCAAAATAGACTCCATGTATATCAACCAAATATGAACTTTGGTTAATGCACCTAAGAATGTGAGCTCAATAAGTTGCAAATGGGTCTATAAGAAAAGATTGAAGCAAATGACCTACTAGAGTCATACAAGATCAGGCTGGTGGTGAAAGATTTCGACAAAAGCAAGATGTTAACTATGATAAAACTTTTCGTTAATAGCCATGCTCAAGTCTATTCGGATTTTGCTTGCTATAACTGCATATTATGATTATCAGATCTGACAGATGGATGTAAAACTGCTTTCTCAATGGATACCTTGAGGAAAAATCTACATATCTTAGCCAGAGGAATTTATCTCTAGTGAGAGAGCAAATCAATTATGCAAGCTAAAGAAATCCATTTATGGATTAAAACAGACATCAAAAAGCTGGAACATCCATTTTGATGAGACAGTCAAATCGTTTAACTTTATCAAAAATATGGATGAACCATATACAAGAAGACAAGTGAAAGTGTCATTATCTTCTTAGTTTTGTATGTAGATGACATATTGCTCATTGAGAATGATATCTCGATGCTACAATCGGTCAGAACCTAACTATCATAAAAATTTTCCATGAAAGACTATATACTTAGTACAAGGATCTATAAAGATAGATCTAAAAGGATGCTAGGCTTGTCCCAGTCTAGATACATAAATCTTGTGTTGAAGAGGTTCAACATGGATGGGAGTAAAAGAGATTACTTACCATGCATGAAGTCATGGCATACATCTCTAAAAAAGATGTCTCCTAAAATACCTGAAGAGAGAAATAGAATAAGTTCTATTCCTTATATTTTGGCTGCAGGATCGATCATGTATGCTATGCTATGTACCAGGCTTGATATGGCTTATGCTTTGAACATTATAAGTAGATTTCCAACAAATCTAAGAAAGAATCATTAGAAAACTGTAAGCATTCTCAAATACTTGGGAAGGACTAGAGATGCTTTTCTTACATATGATGGTTTAGATTTGAAATTAGAAGGATATACAGATTCTAGTTTTCAATCTGATCCAGATAATAGCAAAACTATTTTAGAGTATATATTTATTATTATAAATGGAGGAGCAATAAGTTGGAAAAGTTCCAAACAGCAGACTGCAGCCGACTCAGTTACTGAGATAGAGTACATTGCTGTGAGTGAGACTGCTAAAAAAACCGTCTGGATGAAGAAGTTCATCTCCGAGTTAGATGTAATTTCGAAGATTGAACATCCTGTACCACTTTATTGTGACAATACTAGGGCTGTTGCTCAAGCAAAGAAATCGAAGTCTCATCAGAAATCCAAATATATCCTGAGGTGGTTCCATCTCGTTCGAAAAATTATTGAAAAATATGATGTGATCATAGAACGAATTCGCACCAAAATAATATAGTGGATCCATTCACTAAGATCTTATCACAGCAGCAGTTTGACAACCATCTTGACTGCGTGGGCATCAAGTATAGGGGCGATTGGCTTTAGTGCAAGTGGGAGATTAAAAGAATAATATCCTATAAGCCAATCGCATGCATGATACGATGGGATTATTTTTCTATTATCTTTCTACTCATGTACATGAAATTTATTAATTATTAATAAAATAGACATTTTGATTCATCATTTGCTGCATCTTATTGCTTAACTAAGATTATGATGAACCTCTTAGATTAGGGCAATGGTTTTAAGACCCTGATGAGATCATGCTAGTGAGACCTAAAATTTTGATAGTTTCAATCTAAAATATTTTCAATTGTAGGATCATTGAGTCGGAGATCAATAATACCAGTAAGACTGGCACATCCTATATATACTCTATGGACAGGGTGATTGATCTCACAATCACTTCTGTGGTGACACTAATACAAAGATGTGGATACCCATTGAAAAATGAGTTCACTAAATTAACCAACAGAAGGAACATCTGATAGAGCCTTGCAAGTATGTCAGTAGATGGTTCTCTAGTGGGAGTGGTGCAAATGATCCTTAGACCTAAGATCACCATAATACCTTGTGTATATGGATCTGTCTTTAGTTCATACCCTAACATGACTCTAAAACGTGTGGAATGTTCTAGACATGGTGAAGTGTGCATGAAGATTATAAGCGGTCAACAAAAATCAATCACTCCTTGTCAGAGAAGAAAACATCCTATGTGATCTCATAGGATGATGATTTCAAGAAATCTTTAGCCAAAATAGGATGAAAATTGAAGAATTTCTAATATTTCATCATCTGAATCATCATCATTGGATTGAGATATATATGGATAGGTGTTTGCGCTTGATATGATTCCATGCCCATAGCTTTCCGAAATATTGTGTGATCAAAGGATTGAATTGAATGGTAACTTGCCACTGAAGAATAATTCCATCAAAATTTCATATCTTCTGGATTGTCATGATATGTTGCTAGACATCAATCTTGACTTATGGACTCGCATGAATTAAAGAGTTTAATTCAGTAATCAATTAGGAGTTCTAATTGATTGATACAATTGGGTTTGACCTAATTCGATTGGGTTAGCTCAAGTCTACTACTAACTAGGTGTGGAACCTAATGGGTCACACGCATAAGGGATTAGATCTTGGACCAATCAATTTGGGTTATTAGAAATCCTGATGGGTTTAATCAACATGCTAGCACATGGGTTAACCCAAGTGCCCAATCTTGTTTGACCTATTCCCATTGGACTGGTCAAACCCAAGGTGCCCAAGAGTTTTGCGCCAAATTAAGATGGAGCGCCTACATGTTTGGTTCCTAACTTGGCCAATTGTTGACCAAGTCCAAGTGACTATTTTGGCTTTTACCAAGTCAAGACTCGTCACGCCTTGCTTCCCAGCAGCCCACTCTTCCTTGCATGAAAATGTTTCACATATTCATGGGAGGCCCCACGCCTCTTAAGGAATTAAATCCAGGTAAAGAGAGAAAGAGTCCTTATCTAAATCACCTTCTTTCTCTCCAATGCCCAAGGCCATATTTATTGGCCCAAATATGGAATTGTTTCACGTGGATTCTGGGGTCTAACGCCTCAGATTTATTGGTGCCAAATAATGGATTTTATTACTAGGTTTTAATGCACCATATTCCTCCTTTATCTCCATGGCCCATGAAGAAACATCAGATGTTTTCTTGTGCCAAGGAACTCTGTACAAGGGAGGCGCTCTAGATGGATTTTGAAGCAAGGCAAGCAAGCCAAGCTAGGCAGATAATCCAAAAGTGGGTTGTGGGAATAAGAGGAAGGTCCAAGGGTTGGGTGGCTAGATAGAGAGAAGAAAGGAAAAGCAAATTCTGCTTTTCTAAAAAGTTGGGTTTCCAAGAGTTGGGCATGCAGAAAAGGAAGAGTTCTACAACGAACCTTTTGAGAAAAATGAGGCCATTGGATTTGATCCAAGAAGAAAATCAAAGGCCAAGGTTCTTCAGAAAAATAGCATCAAAATTTAATTTGGGAAGGTCCCTAATCGAGCCACGTGTGGATCACCATTGGAGGGCACACATTTGGATGCTTTATGCAGGTCCAACTGAATCAGATAACGTTCTGATTCAAGGTAATTGACTAACCTATTTTACAATTCATGTTGTTTGATTGATCATCTACAAGGGACCGCTGGGATTGGGTTTGGGTTAGCAAACATTTTCATAAGCTAATGCATGTAAAAAATTTGAAATCTGTATTCCGCTCACAACCCGAACCCAACAGTGGAAATGTCAAGTTTTAGCATAAATGATAAACACAAGAATCAAATCTTGTTCCAACTTATTTAGGATCGACTTTGTAAATCCTAATTAGCCAATTTGGAGCCACTCTGATGTTGTTGTAAACTTTTCTTACAACTACCACTCATGTTAGGCTAGGTCCTTTCCTATTCCTAAATCCTTCAACAAATTAGAATGCTTCTACTTATAAATTCCTCATGTCTTCAAGTTACATGCCCATTGTCATCCCAATCGACCAAAGATCACCAACTTTACTCGGCACAACTCCTACATTTCATCTATTATATTTATTCCCATTCTATCCTCTCTTTTATCATGTATCCATTACAATGAAGGTTAGCCAAACCATGCCAAGCTGACCAATTCAGAACGTGCCAAATTGGACCAGTCGGTTATTGCACGATTCAACGCATCAATTCCAAATATAAAGCTCGTGCCCCAACCCATTCGCATCCCTTCGCTTTGCCCTCCAATATTTTGAAACCCTAATCTTGAAGCGCCTCCATCCCGGCTTATTTGACAACAATGTTGTATGATGATAATGATAAGGTCCCTAGCCAAGTAAGTTTCTCTCTCCCTCTCTGCCCCCATGGCAATGACAATGGCTCAAACTCTCTCTAGCCCTCTTTATCTCCCTCCCTCCCTCTCCCCCTCCGTACCTCTCTCTCCCTCTCTCATCCTCAACAACAGCTCAAATCTCTCTCTCAGCCTCCCTCTCTCTCCCACTCTCTCCCCCCTTTCCTCTTCTTTACCTCACCCCTCCCTCTCCAGCTTTTCCTATTTCGGTACCTCCAAATTGGCATGGTACAAACCCAGACCATACGAACCAATCACTGGCCGATACAACCTCCAATATCGGTTCGGCAAATCTTCATTACAATATTCTCATTTTTCTTAAATTTACTTTTCTGGTGGGCCCTCTTTACTACCAAAATTCTATGCCATACATCATGAACATTGTCAGTTTATGAAGATTTTCGTTATGTTGGCAAGGTAGGTATTGGTTGAATACAAGGTTCACAATCTTGGTATTGGACCCTCTACAGCTACCATGCTAATATAGTGTTCGTATGCCCTGCACTAGGATCAATTTAGTGAGATTCCGTATGCTCCCCGGTACCGTCTCGGTTCAATAACATTATGGTACATTATGCACCGGTATGGTTAACCTTGGCTGTATAACACACTAGAATCACCTCGTCATTTCATTCAACTCCAATTCTCTGACTTGTCTTCATCTTTCTCTCTCTCTATTCTTTCTATGGGGTGTTAGTGGATGATTGGCACCCATCATTCGATGGCATTTCTTGTCCATGAATCTTGCTTGATCAAGTCTCATCTTCAATTATTTTTCACTAAAATTGGACTCCATATATGTTCTTTTATCCTTCGAAGTCCTTCCTCTAGAAATCCTATTTAGCATTTACTTGTCTCTTCCTCATCAATCAACGAAGTATTATGTGCGGCTAGCATACACCATCAATCAAACATCTCCCATGATATGGGCTTAGTATTGAATATAGTCATGCCATAGCTACCTGCTAATGCTTATCATACTGCAGCATACAAGTCTCCGATGATTTAAAGATACCAGTTATGCACATATTGTCTTCTTATAAGCCACCAAACTACTTCTCCTGTTACTTAAGTTTGCTCCAAGTTAGTAGAGAACAAGTGTAAACTCCTTTTCCCTATATTTTATGAATTGCTTAATTAATAAGAAAGCTTTTGCTGTCCACTTTCCTGCCATGAAATAAATTTGTGGACTCTAAGGTAGTTTCCCTTTCTTAATATTCATTTTATTACCTTCATGACTTCTTAAAGTGGCTACTAAATTTATTTACATGATATCAAAACTGTTATTTAATAAAATATTTCTCTAATCATCTTGGTTTTTATTGGTTTTAGAATCTTGCTAAGTAATCTAGAAAGCCAAGATAACCAAATGTCTCCCATGATTTTCTTAACCTCAGTTGGCACGTTCAGCCATGGTGCCTCGCGTTTTTCATTCTTCAAAGCTATCATTACTTTGGTTTGCTATATTTAATTTATTAGAAAGCCTATTTTAAATTGTATATCATACACAAGAGATACCTATTTTCTCATATAACTGGATACTTTAAGACACATTAACAATTTACGTCCTCTTTATCAACAAACTTTATTGAGACATGATGGTTGATTATTGTTCCCTAGAACTATTATTGTGTTAGTTGCATAACTTCATTTATAAATTATAAGCATGATATTTCAAATGCTTCTACAACCTTGTTCTCATATCACAAAACATCCCTTTATATCGCTGCCCTAGAGGCTTGTACACCTTATGATTCTGTCAAGTGTTGGTCAGGACATCTTTACAGGAATATGCATACATGCAACAAATATGCCTGCATTTAAGCTTGCCTACATAAATCTTGAACCACAAGATAATTTCTCACAACTAATAAAGAAATAGATAGGCATTGTATATGTTTATCATTAATAAAATCTTTCATTACTGGAATATGAGCATGGCAATTATTAATATCAGAACCATAAATACTTGGAGTCTTTTCTTGTGTTGTCCCCTTGGCATAGAGCTCAAATCTAGCCAAGCTGGTGGTCAAAGGTAAAAGTGCATAACTATGTGGATTGGCTATAATAATGATTGTTCCTCATCATGACACAAAACAAAAAGACGTTACATTGGAAATATTTCCGAGTTGTACATGTGGATTAGTCACTTCCTTGAGGCAAATTGTTTCAGTGATGTTACCCTTCTCAAGGAATTTGTTGGGAACTAGTATTTTTATTCCTTGTGTGTAACATTGTTTTGCAGCCTCATAGTAATGCTTTTCCATGGTGTAAATCTGGCACTTGCTCTGTTCCATTTGTTATTGCAGCATTGTCCTATTTGTTGGTTTTGGCTGTTATTGAATCACATAAATCTCCAATTTTACCACAAAAAACTATTAAATAGTCATGATTACCTATGCATCTATCTCGAAAGAAGCAATGGGTTAACTTGGTCTCTGAATTTTAATAGTGATAATATGAATAGCACTTCTCCGGGTGCTCTACTGGTTCCAAATACTTATTAAGAGTCCTATGGTCCAAGATGCCTTTATGATGACCTAAAGCTCAAAGCATCCTGGAGAGTGTAAAACTGAAATGCATATAAATCTTGCATAATAAGGAATCATTTTGGCTAACAGGCGCCAACAAATTGAAAAGAACCAAGCTCACTTTCAGTGCACGTACCTCAAATCAAATTCAGATTCACGACCAGGAGTAGTTTTTCTATGGTTGGCCTTTCCAGCAAACCACCTCCTTTGCCTGGTCCTGCTGCCAATATTGCCACAAGAATGCCACGGTTTGCACAATGTCCTTTATAGAGAGAGAACCTATCCCCTGTATGACATGAGAACAATGTGACACAAACAACCAGCATGTACTACTAATCCATGAATAAGACTTGATTTGTGGGATTAAACAAGCCTTTATCTCATTCTCTTCTATGAGCATTTTCAAGAAGGTGGTTACTGTCATAAATCTCAGATCAATGGAGATTATTTATGAGATATATTGAAATCCAAATGATATAAAGATAACAATCTTCTGAAATTGTTCCCATTAATTCCATCTTTTATTCAAATCCACCTGATTGTGCAGTGATAACCATCTTAATTTTTTAGCATTTCAAAAACATTCCTTGATTAATGAGACAATTGGAGAATATATCAGGTAAGAATTGTAATTATGTCTGCAAAATACAAAAATTAGCTTTTTCTAATATGGATGATAATCTGGGATTGGTGCCAAAACAACAAGGTTAATAAAGATATTCTCTCTGACACAAAAGGGATAGAACCCCATCTCAATCAACTCATTTTGAGTAATCCATTTTGGTGTAAGTCAAAATCCAATCAACTATATTTATTGGATAGTTAATAGCTACTGGTTTAGCTTTAAATGTGTCCATGAATGTGCAAAGTGACTCACGATTTCTAGGCTTTATTAATTATGGTTCATGCATGTGTCTCTTAGAGTGTATAAAAGCAGTTATTTATCATTTGAAAAGCTGTAATATATCAATATAAGGTATATGAAGAGACACACAATCTATATGTCAAGCCATGTCATTGAGAAGGAAAGCAACAAAGAATTGATATGTTTGAGTTTATGTCTATCAGAACCTAGTGATGGGTTTCAATTGTCACCTCCATTCTCCTACTTTCTTCTTCTCTATCCCAACACATTCTCTTCTTGTGTTCAAAGACCTATAGTTTTGGCCTCACTATCAACAACATAAGCTTTAAATACATAGAAGTCCGAAGGCATACATGCAAATTCTTGCAGATATATTTCATAACATAATAATAACATTCTTGCACTAATTATATCACATATATATTTGCATGCACATACACACATACATACATATTTACACATACTTACCTATGCATAAATGCCCAAGGCTGAGATAGAATCGATGCCAACTTCAATCATCCCAATGTTGAGATGAGAATTAATGAAGGTAAATCGATAATAGGGTCAATTACGGCGACACCTCTTTGACTTTTCACGATCTGCACTCATCCCCTAAAAGTTCTAACTTTTTCAATTAGACTCGAAAACTCAGGTTTTTGTTGCAATGTGGCCCAACCATCCAACACCATCAAGATCTATGAAAAAATGACAAATATGTGAGATAACTTAAGCAGGAAATACCAACAATACCCTTATTGGCTGGATTATAGGAATGTTATGTGTTTTGGCAGGAACAGCAAGAGATCACGTGGCAATCATGTGACCCCTTCCATTCCTCTTTCTTATTTACGAAATAGCGGCTTTGGAAATTGCTTTCAGTCTGATTAAGAGAGAGAAGAGGAGAGCACAAAAGAAGAGGAGAGCACAAAAGGAGAAGAAAGCAAAGGGAGCAGAGAGAAGGCAAAAGAGAGAAATCTGGAAGCTCTATGGCTTCAAGAATGAGCTTTGCACAAAGCCCGTTCTAAAGCTCCTTCCCAAATTCCAGCCAAAGCTCCCATTGAAGAACTCATGGACCATTTTCTACAACTGTATTTTGGGAGCTCCATTGAAGACCTCATGGACCATAGCAAATCCCGGGTGCCAGTTCTATGGGTGCTTAATGTACGAAGTAAGAAAGGAATTTTTTTAATATTTTTTTAAGCAAGATCTCTCACAAAAATTTCGAATATGGTCATAAGAGCTTTGTTGGCATTGAAATGGAGTGCCGAGAAGTGGCATGGGATGGTTAATATGAAGGGTTTCATCCCATAAGCAGCTATAGATATAGCAATCCGAGAGGCCAAGTGTAACTTTTGAAAGTTTTGGGATGTATATGAAAATCATGAAATGTTGAAGGAATGTCTCTATAATTTTCCAGCAGTTTTTCAATTTTAAATAAGAGGTAAATTACTAATTTGATAGTCATTGTTGATGGCGTTAGACCTCATCTGGACAGCTTTTTTGCAACAAAACCTAAGTCTTAAGGTCTAATTGAACAAATTAAAGCTTTTGAGGTGTAAGCGAATCATAAAACGTTGAAAGGGTGTGTCGCTATAATTTACCCTTGATAATAGTATGGAAAAATCGAAACAAGCAAAAAGAACAAGATAAAACTCGTAGGACTTCATTCATTTTTTTCCTTCAACTAAAAATCACAATTAGATTTATTGCCCTTGGTCATCAAAGTTTGCATTTCTTTCCAAAATTATTTTAACTAAAACTGACTTATAGAATATACATTAATCAAAAACAGATAATTCCATAAAAGCTGCCAATATGATCATCACTTCAGCTTTAAGCAGATTAATTTATAGTCAAAAGAAGCTATTTGGATGTATCAATCAGTCAAAAGAAGTTATTTATAGTCCAATCTATGAAGCTAGGGATATGTGCCACAAAATCATGTTTATGTGTTACGTAGAAGCTACTAAAAGTTAGCCTCTTTAATCAACTGAAAAACAAGCAGACCAGATCTTTCATTATTGTAAACTCCAAAATTGTTGCCAAATGGAGAATTAAACTAAGCATAACATCAGTAGATAATGTTTACTCTATCAAACACATATTTACAAATTAGGATCAGAGAGAGTGCATGCAATATGACATAAAACTATTTAAACCTTTCCAATGAGAATTCTCTTGGAAATTGTGGACTTCTAGAATAGGAGCAAAAAACCATCAATAGGAGGCATTTTGTCCAATGACATTCCCATGAATTGAGGGGTATGTAGCTTTGGTTGGGTTTGAAGAATAGCTAGGTAGAATTCAAATTATGGTTGGAAAAATCAAATTCATGCTATCCCATCTCCTTAATAATGCATTCAAGCAAGAGTACAGCTGTCCAACATCAGAAGGTGTCTCCCTCACAAGCCACAATTGTAATTGTACCATCTAGAACTGAAAGCTCCAAGCCTTGTTCCTCATTCCCATTTTCAATACTTATTTCCAACCTTTGATAGTTTCAATATTCTAGCAATCAGCTAAAACACCAATTCTGTACATTCAAAGCTTACAAACAATATAAAATACTCCAAAATTATCTGATACATGCTTTTATTACCTTGTTTAATATTTTTACTGCCTATAATCTTTTTTTCTGATTGTTTGATCAAACTAAAAAACTTATTGAATATAAAAGTCAACATGCCAAGCCTAACTAAAACCAGATTTTCAAACCTTGCTACCTTTTTATATTTCTATATTTGTTTAGGTTGACTTTTGGTCATTATTACAACCTTTGGATGGGTATTTTAATTTTATTCCTTACATGCAAATTGATGAGCGCAAGTCATGGTCCAAATGTAAAAGTTGATGGCAACAATGAAGGTGCAGCCATAGCAAAAAGGCAGTAATGAAAAGCAATCTTCACCAAAATCAGACCATTAAAACTTGAATATTAGACCAAGACTGCCAATTGAGCAGTTATGATTTCTCATGCATCAAAAAACATCAGAATCAAAGTTAAGACAAAGAAGTTAGATAGGCATTTCTTGTGATCCGTCAAGCAACAGAAACAAAAGTACTAGAAAATTTTGAGTTTGCTACCTATGTTGGATTCAAGTCTATATTAGTATATTCTGTTCACAAATTCATTTTGGTAGCTTATAGGTTAAAGTTGGTACCCATAGCTTTAGGAACCAAGGTTGTCATGCCTTGAGATTGGAATTTTCTCGAATTTCAAGGAGCGTCCATCATAATTAATTCAAAATGTCCTAGAAATTTAGCATCCTCAAAAGAAATATGATAGAACATGTATAACTAAACACAGCTATAACTTTTGAACTTCAAGAAACTAAACATAAACTGAACTACTTAGGAGACCACTTCAACAGTCAATAAGTCCAAAAGGCAACTTTCAAACATCCAAATCCACCTTATCGGAGTAGGCCTACTGAGGCTCTAACTAATCAATTATATAAAAGAAAGGTACACCAAAATGCTCAACAAGTAAACTTCGACCATGGTCAAGAATTTAAGTTTCTACAATAAACACAACTCCCAAATCATAGGATATTAAACAAATCATCACCAAGAGTCCAAGTGTGTTCACTAAAATAAAACCAAAAGTTCCAATAAGATAAATAATTACTATGAAAGCATTAAGACACACGGCTTATAAAGAAGAGATAAGATGATTGATCTTGGATCATAAGTTGAACAATTTTCCAAAAGTCTAGGATAAAGTTTACCTAAACACTTTAATAATGAAATTTTGAAAAATCAAAATTCACCAATAAGGAAGAAACTAACAAGGTCAAAGTACATTTAACATTAAACTCTGTATTTTTTCACATAGTTTCACATTTTCTTATAAGATTAACTTGATCCCTCAAGGATACTCATTATCCTTGTTGATGAAGCCACTCATTATCCTTGAGGTCCACTCATACCACCTAGCCAACATTTCACAAATACCACCTAGCCAGAGGTTCCCCATTGATATCAAGTGAGACCAATCACATACCACCTAACTACAAGTTCACATATATCCTCATTATTAATCAAGACAAGGCCACAATTATCAAACAACCAGAGATTCCTCATAAATAAATTGAATGAGGCCACTCATATGCAACCTGGCTAGGGGTCCACTTATATTCTTTAATTAAGACATTTATATTATATTTGAAACTATACTCACAAGTATCAGATGACTACAAATAGCAGATGGAACACTAATTAGAAATCCAACAAAATACATGTACCTAAAATAAGTTAGAATATGAAAGAAAATCTCAAGTCGAACATGAGTTAAAAAAAATCAATGAGAAAGTTCTGTGAAATTTCATAATTTCTTATAAAGATTATAGCATATTTCAAGGTAGCATGGGACCACATATGAAGTCAAAATCTTCAAATATCAGTTGTAGAGTAACTAGAGTTCAAATTCAAGGAACCCTAATTTTAAAAAGTGCTAGTATTTTGGAGTACCAAAATATTACTGGATTCGAAAAAAGATTTTGAAGAATTGAATTACCTACAAATTCAGATGTGAAATAATATTTCTAGGAAAAATTCAAAAAGCAGCAGAGTTTAGTGTTTCAAAGTATTTCTAGGCTTGAAAGCATGATCACCTCGAATTGAAGAGGCATGTCATCAAGGAACCCTAAATATTAAAATTGACTAGAGAAAGGTCCGCGTAACCAGAATCGGGATTTGTGCCGATCAGCCGGCGATACAAGTCAGTACGGATCCATACCAAATCAAATCGGCACGAACCAACATAACAGAGAAGAAACGAACCGGAGAAGAAGAAAAGAGAGAAAAGAGGGAGGGAAGGGAGGGAGAGGGTGGCCAGAGAAGACGTTGGCAGTGGCCACAAGTTGGGCCTCGGGTGCGCTCGGAGGGTCGCCAAGACCTCTGCTTCCTCTGTCAAATCTCGACTGAGATAGAGAGATAGAGAGAGAAAAGAAGGAAAAGAAAGAAGGAAGGAAAACCAGTGATAAGGCCGTAGGAGACCCTCCGACTGGCCACTAGACAGCAAAATCGTGGGCTGTGGCTCTGCGGACATGAAACAGGGACGATCGCCCCCGTTTCACGAGTTTTTTTAAAATTCCGACCACAATGAAGCTGATAATGGATTTGCCAGCTTCACTTAACCCATTGCTAGCTTCACTGCTTCTCTAATTTTTTTTTTTAAAATTCTGAAACAGTGAAGCAAACAATGAATTTGTCGGCTTCACTTAATTTCAGTGTCGGCTTCACTATTCATCATTGTTTTAAAAAAATGATGAACGAGGGAAGCCGCTCCTGTTTTGCGGCCGCCGCACCTTTTCTGCTACCTGGTGGCTACGGCAACCTCTCCGTTGGCTGTCTCCCTCCAGTATCGTTGCTTCCGCTCTCTCTATTTTCTTAATTAAATGCCCTATCGAGCAACATCAAGCCGCAAAGGCCTCCATGGCCTTCTTACAGCACCATCCCCTCTTTCCCTCCCCTCTCTCTCTTCCTCTCTTTCCCTCTCTCTCATCTGGTGTTCCGATTTGGCCAGCCGAATCGTCCTGATTTGCGACTGGTACAGCTCGAAATGCACTGAACCATCCGATTTGGGATGATTCAGCGAACACTGGACTAGAGATTGGAACAACATTTAAAAAAATTGGAAACAATATGCAAACTTGAAAAGAAATATAAAACTCAAAAAGACAAAGCAAACTTAAATTCAAAATATGGAAAGAATCCCTATGAAAGAATCAAATATGTGGGCTCAAGACTAATTACAAGACTCAAAAAAAAGACTTCAATTCAAGATGCATAGAAAAGCTACTTACCATTTGATGCCACTGAAATCCAAACCATGCATCCTTACTCTTCTCAATCTTCTCTTCCTCAGGCCCATGCACCTTTTCCATTGTCTTCCCTAGGTTGCCCTCCCTTACCCATATTTATAGGCAAGGAAAGGCAGTCCAAAATAAGTGGGACCTATTAGGTTGGTTGCTAAAGCAAGTCAATTCCCCCACTAGTCAGTTAAGGTCAGCTAGGTTGGGCCCAAGGCATGTGACTTGTAAAAGTAGAAAGGCAAACAGGCATAAAGGGTTGTTTAAACGTAACGTTGTTTATTTAAATGTCAATATCAAAAACAAGAAGGAACCCTTCATTTAAGTTCAACAAGAATACCTAAAATTCAAATTTTTAAGAATAAAAGTTGATTCCCTAATTCATTCAAATTCAGCATTTTGACGTTGGAACAAACAGCACCACTAAAAGATAAGGCATATCTCAAATCACAAGGTCTCATAAATTTATTATGCCAAAATCCAATGCTTGGGTAAGAAAAGTCACATAAATTAGTCACCAAAGCATGTCACTTGAAAGGATGGTAACAACACTTAGCATCTTGATAGACCGATTCAATTCCTTTTTTTATGTACATCACATCTACCAATTTGCCTATGTATAGTCACTAAAAGAATTTAGTTTTATTCTGGTTTTTGCTAGACCTATTGAATTTTAATTTCAGTAGTTCTAGCAAGTTCAACTTTAGTTTTAATAGTCATAATAAAAATTAATAAAATGGAAATAGAAGTAAGTGTTCAAGTAACTTGTGGAAGTTGATGATGGGCATCTTTCTATCATCAAGAAAGTGTCTTGAGTCTCACTATAAGCAAAGAGATCAACGTACTCCTCATTTTATGTAGAATTCGAGTGATAGAATCGGTCATCATTGGAGCAGTGGAGATGATGTTTTCCTTCCCACTTATCATGATTAATTCTTTCATCATATTGTATCACAATCATTCTTGATCAAATCAATTTAGTATTTCCCATCTCTTTTATTTCCTTCTTATCGATCCATCAGCAAATTCTGAATTATCTTACATGAAGCATGAAGAAGAACCCTGGCAAATCCATCTAAGCCATGATGGATTACGAAGAGGGAGTATTTAGAATGTGCAAACTGCAGACACTACCCAACTACTTGGGTCCGCTTAATCAATCCTTCTTCACCATTCATCTTTCCTATTGAGGGCTACCTCCACTCTCGCCACAAGTGATCATAAAATATGGTTAACGGTAACATAGTAGATCCGGAGATTATAGTACAAAATATATGCTTCCATCGATTACAGTAGAAATGGGTAGAATGAATAAAGAATCACCAGACAAGCGCCGAGAAGAGAGAATTTTAAATGCGAAAAAGAAAGGTGGGAAAAGGCCGAGGATGACCTGATTTGGGGTTCAGTACGTGACCAGGCGAGAGAGCGATTCTACTGCAGATAGCCGTCTCCATTAAAATCGCCGTTCCCACCCAACGCCAACCTTCCTCTCACTTTTCTCGCTGCTCGCTACCTTCGCGGAAGTAGCAGCGGAAGGAAAGTGGAGAACGTCTGCTCACAAAATTAAAGAGGCATAAACAATTATTGAGGTTACGCCACTCGCTTGCGGCAGAAATATCGGTTGGCTCCCGAGGGTCAGACCGATTGAAGAACGAAGGAGGTCCTATCGGGCTGGAAGCCTAGAGCCAATATGTTGCCCATCGGGTTGGGGTGCGGAACAGAAACAACTCGGGCCGGGCTGTAATCTCAGGTCAAAGCTCGTTTGGTCGGTGATAAAAAATTTTAAAAATAATTTTAAAATAATTTTTATCATGAAAAAATTTTGATAAGCTCATGCGTAAGTAATAACTAGCATTTTGATATATTTGATTGATTATAAAAAATAGTTTATTATAAAATAATTTATATTTGGACGAACATCTATTTTCTGAAAAAATTATATAAAATATCTATTATACCTTAATAGATATAAATCCTACATTT